>PVKH010009698.1:8048-18763 GCA_004027955.1 Chaetophractus vellerosus
CAGGTCGCCCGCGGATGGAGCGCAGCCAGCCACCCGCGAACTGAAGCAAGCGCCGGCCGTGAACGGACGCAGAGACCGCCCACAAGCGGGGAAAGCCGCGCCTGCGCAGTGACCACTCTCGGCGCGTCGCCGCAGCGGGGGGAAGGGGAGATATGTAATAAAATAAATAAATCTTTAAAAAAAAAAAAAAAAAAAAAAAGACTGAGTGTCCTAGTTAAGGACACTTGGTTTCAGCAAGGTTTGAGTATAAAGACTAAGGGAGGAGCTGGGGAGGAAAATGGCAGGAACTATGAGGTAGGAGCTGACCTCTTTATCTAATCCTAAATTCTTCCAGAGTTGTGCTCATCATGTTATAAAGGAGACCTACTACCTTTATTATTATCAATAAAGAATCAGCCTTTGATTAGAAAATGAAAGGTCTCTGCTCTCCAATTCAGAATTTTTCAAGGATATAATTACCATAAAGTCCCAATCTTTCTGCAAAACATTTCAAATGCCTCAACCACCACCAATACTCTAAATGAGGGAAGTTTCTTGCTCCAGCTTAAATGACCATGCCAATTTTATCAAAATCCCTCCACCATTTTCTATTAGAGTAAAATGAGAAAATATTTGTTAGAGTGGGTCAGAGATAGGTAGTAGCATTTTCAATTCAATAATCATTTATTGTCTACTTGCCATCTGCCAACACTGATGTGTTGTAGTGTGTGTATATTTATATGCACACATATATGTGTGTATACACGCTTATACAAACACACAAGCACCATATTAATTTTTCAAAATAAAAATAACAACCCATACTCGATAAGCATTTGAATAATTGTCAATGAGAACATTCCTTAGTGGTTTCTCTCTCTCTTATAAAATTGTGATGGTTTTATGATGCAACATTTATGGGAGGGGTCCTTCACTTTTGAGTTTGACCGTCTCAATGAATGAGGCCATGAAGACGCAATGTTCAACTGAGGTAAGGCTACCATATGTTCCACAAAACCTTTTAAGGCCATGATTTCATGCTTGTCTCAATACCCATTAGGAATATGCTCAGATTAAACTAGCTTCCTGCCTGGCAACAACTACGTAGGCACCCATATGTGGCCTACCCAAGGGTGGCAGAGATAAAACCCCGCACACGTTGAATATGTGCCACCACGGAACAGAGCAGGAAAGTTGTCAATGCACATTCACTCCCGACCATTATGCATGCACACACGGGAGGCAACTCATAGCAATTAGGGTTGCAGATCCGACAGCTTCCCTATGAGCTGCCACATTAGGTTAAGAACTGAGGATTACGGAAGACCAAATGTTTCTGTTTCAGCTCCAGAGGAGCAGTTTATTTTTTCCTTCTTTTTAAACTTGGCAGAGGAAGACATGTAAATCTGAAAACAGAGAGAAACTAAAGAACTGTAACCAATGCATATGAGTAAGTCATCTTAAAGGTAGCACCCTATATATATATATATACTCTGTTTGAGGCTTTTGAAAAGCGGAAATGGTTGGGTGTTGTTTAATTTCTAACCTGAGGTTCAATTTCCCACTGATCTTTTAGAATATGTCTCCCCAAACCACACCAGTAGAGATTACTGTATCAAAGGGGCTCTGGGGAAACGGGAATATTTTTTTATATTAAGAACGGTCCATGTCCAACCATATAATTGCATGTCCTAATGTGCACCAATTTAAAACTACACGTGATTAGCTCTATTACAGCCAGTTTGAACAGATGGATTTAGTAGAATTCGAGTCAAGTGTACTTTTTCTTTTAGAATTTGGCTGCTTAAATCACTCGTGTTACTGTTAAGGAGAAAGCTGAACTACTGAAGCTATCAGATGTTTACTCCTTTGCAAAATTCTGTAGTAGGATTCCCTTACTCTTCTTCTTGGTAGAATTACTGAAGAGATGAGCCTACTGAGAGTGTTACTATGTTTTCAGGACCTATTCTTTTCTCTCGAGTAACTGGTATGGAGGTGAGTGTGAGTGTATGCCAGGCAAGAGGTTGGTGTGACCTCAGCGAGGTCCCATCAGAGCTAAGAAGGGAATCTAGAGTAGACAATCTGCAGAGAATCTACAGAGACAATATACAGAGTTCCAGAAAGGCTGAAACTCAGAGGGAGTTACATCCAGCTGGGCAGGAGCAGGGCTATAGGGACAGAAGCTATGGGGAGCAAGGCCTTAGACCAGCAGGTGGCTGGCAAAATCAAGACAAGACTCTGGGAAATAGAACCTGCAAAGGTTATTAAGAAAAGGAATTATTTGCATGTAGAAAGGAAGGGTAAGCACTTCATTTACAAGAACTGGGGAGAAAGTCCCCACAAGACTTAGGAATGAGTTAATCTCAGAAGCAGCCAATTTGGGAAATGGAAACTCAAAATGGACCTAAACTCAAGGAAGATTGGCTGCTAACTGAAAACTTTGCTTTAGGAATCTTTTTCTTTTTTTTTTTTAATGCTAAACACCCATTTATGAGGCATTTGAACTATTTTATCTGGAATTATTTGTTGTAAAGTTATAGTTTACAAGAGAGTTAAATTCTGAAATCTACATGGAGGTGAAACCACCTATTGTAACATGCACACTTGAAAGTGTAAATCTGTAGATTTACAGAGGAATTCTCATGCACGCAAAGTTTCAGAGCTATTGGATAAACTATAGAAAGGAACAAAGGAAGGTCTATATTCATTTGTCAGGACGTTCAAATCATTCTTGCCATAAAATAAGTGGCAAATCTCTTTTGGAAATTGGGCCATGGAGCGGAAATTCTAATGTCGTCTCTAGCCTTCCTGCAGGATTGTGTCATTTGTGCTTAACTACTAAGATTCAATGACTTGTACACATGGAAATAGATTTGTGTATTTTGATAAGAATTAAATAAGAATATAAATTTGCAACTTACAAGCAATCACTACCCTAAAGACTACGAGGAAACCTAGCATTATAGAGCTACCATCATGGAATGGAAGTGCTATCAGCTGCTTTCTTTCCTTTGAAAAATAATAAGGTGCAAAATATTTCAGGTACCTTGGGTTAGATATATTATACACATTAGTGAATTTAATCTGACTTGCAGATTATATATTATTTTGCCTTTTTACAGATGAGAAAACTGAGACTCAGATATGTTAGGTGATTTTGAAGTTAATAAATAAAATATGTAATGAAGCCATGACTTTGTTTAAAAAAAATCCACCTCTACAGATATTTTCATCTCTATTGCAGATGTCATTCAAAGTTAATAAGTTACATTTTTTTAAGAACTGTCACAGTGACCTCAAAAATAGGTCTTAACAGTGATCAGGTTCAAAAAATTCTTCTATCAGATTTGTAATAATTAAGTCAAACTGGACAAAGACCAATCATATCCTCCTTGCAATTTTTTTTCAACTTTTTAGGCCCAAATCAGCACAGAATTCAAGAATTTCTAGATATCTATACAATGAAACAAGCCAACCATCTTTCTGTCCCTCTTAAATAATAACAATAATAAAAATAATAATGAAATGAGACAAGATCATTTCACAGATAAACTTACAAATCTTCCTAATTTCATTCAGTTAATTAATGAAGAAGGAACTATATTCCTAACTTTTGACTACTAGTTTACTACACTTTTCCACTGCGCCAAACTGCTTCCAGACAAAATCCATATTAAAAATAAATGAAATGAAAAATTTCATCAGTAATGTGGTAGGTAAGATGATTTCCTTCCTTGTAAAAAAAAAAACAATAAGCCAGAAGATCTGGAAATATTTAGTGATTTGATTTAAATATTGGTTGATGAGTTCTAACTTTTTTTATTTCTGCTGAGCCTTGCTCTGTGTCTTTTCTTTGATTGCTTGCCTATTAGTATTTTTGTTTACTTTTCTCTTAAGCTCTGTGCTGATGGAGAACTCTGTCCAATATTCCAAAAATGTTTATTGATACTTAGTCTACTGTCCTCTAATTTGAGCACTTCCTTAGGTTAGCCACATAAGCTAGGTGAGGTCTAGCGAGATCAACCAATTTGCTGAAGAGCTCAGAGCTATGGAGTGAAAAGGGTGCAAGTCAAATTTGAGTCTGTGTGACTCCAAAGCCAATACCCTTGCTATGACATAAAAACTGCAAGTGTGAAATAATTCCCAGAGAAACAGACATGCTGGAAAAATGCTTCACATATAGGTGTGACTTGAGACCTTTGGAAAGATAGCAGGTTACCCTTTTATTTAATTTTTTTAAATGCACAGAGCCTGTTTTTAGCCCAGAAAAAATTTGTCTCATGCCAGCCATGTACAAGAGGGACTATTCAAAGAGACCGAAGTTATCAACAGCCAAAAGAAAACTGGAAAACCTGCTTTTCCCTAACTAATTGGCTCTGTTTCTTCTAATATACATAAAAACAGAATGACAAAAAAGGAAGAATTTAGACAAATATTTATACATATGGTGGGTGAGGACACCTGGCAAAGCAGGTGAATCCGCTACAGAATGAGATGCTGCTGCAGATTCAATGATGAGAAAAAGTGACACATTTTACACTTAAATTTGACACAAATCTGTTCTCCAGCCGATTCCCAAAACTCAGTAGAAACGGAGGATTCCTTTGTTTTCTTTTTACATGAACTTGCAGATTTTGAAATCAGTTGCTCACATGAATGGAGCTTCTACTCTGCAGAAACTAATTTACGAGGACAGAATTTCAAATTTCTGCATCTTCCCCAGACTTGGGGTGGCATCTATATCACTGCAGAAAAAAAAATCCAGCCTTTGCAAGTATAGCTTTTGCTATTAGTGTAATGCACAAATGCAGGCAACTGTAATGATTATTTAATTGAATGTAGATGTTGGCTGGATACCAGTGCAAAACATCATGCATTTTAAATCAATCAAATCCCTATTATTTCAGCATTCATAGGCTATTTCTTATAACAAATGTAACAGGACAGAATCTTAGCCTTGTAGGTATTTATAACCTACATAAATATCTACTCTGCATTTAAATCTTTCATATTTCATTGGGAAATAAGAGGGGAATTCCACAAAAGTTTTAATTTTACTTCAATGAGCAACTTATTTTGCATAATGAGTGTAACCATTCCCAAGAAAGTAATTTAATACTTTGCAGTATTATCAGTTGTATTGATGGTTATTTTGGCATAAATATTTATTGAGACACCTACTATGTACCAGCCACCATTTTGGATGTTAGGTAAAGAGCGTTAAACAAAACAATAAGGGCCTGGCATTAAAAAACCTATATTCTAAAGGCTAAAGATGCACAGTAAGAAAATAAATAAAAGAATCTATACACAACAGGGGATAGCTAAGGCTATGATGAAAAATAATGTAGGGAAATGGAATAGAAAGTAATTGTGGGTAGGGGAACTGTTCTCATACAAGGTGTTCAGAGGTAGCCTCTAAGTTAAGGTAACGATTGATGGTAGACTTGAAGGAACTGTGGAACTGATCATGTTTGTGTCTTCAGAAAGGGCATTCCAAAAAGAAGAACCTCAAAGGATGCACGGTGGTGTACATAATGTCCTGGAGGTATAACTGGAAAGGTGGTGTATGCAAAAGATGCATTGGGACGTTGGCGATGTGTTGAAGGAGGGCAGGAAGGCCAGTGTCACCAGAGTAGAATGAACCAAGGGATGTGGCAGATGAGGTCAGAGGGGTGGTGTGAACCAAAGCATGAAGGCTTCCGAGGCCACAGTGATGACTCTAGTTTATACTCGGAACGAGATAGGATGACCATTGATGATCCTGAACGAAAAGGGTGATAGTTTTAGATGCATACAAAATGGAAGTCATAGAAAGCAAATGTTCATTATTCAGAACGTGTGGCTCTTCAGAATGAACTTTCTCCACTGACATATTTTTAGTTTTTAGAAGCAATATGCCCAAATAATGAATAACTAACACACTGATGTATTCATGCTTCTGCTTCTATGTTTTTCTCATCTACATTTTGAATATGGTTGTACTTGAATGATTGTTTTTTCCCCTTTATTAGAGAAGTTGTGAGTTTACAGAACAATTATGCATAAAATACAGGATTCCCATATATCACCCTATTAATAAAAACTCACATTGGTGTGGGACATTTGTTACAATAGATGATAGCACATTTTTATAATTGTACTACTGAACTATAGTCCATGGTTTAACTTAGGGCGTACTCTCTGATTTGTGTCATTTCCATGGATTACTTTTTAAATTTTAATTCTATCATTTGCTATACAATCTAACATTTCTCCATAGTCACATTCGGATATATAATTCAGAGCTGTTAATCATATTCATGATATTATGCTATCATCACCATCTCCAAATAGGAACTCTGTACATTTTAAACCCTAACTATTCCCTATCTCCACCCCCATCTTCTTGTAACTTATACTCTAGATTCTGATGATATGAGTTTACTTATCCTAATTATTTCAAATCAGTGAGATTATACAATATCTTCCCTTTTGTGTCTGGCTTATTTCACTCAATATGATATCTTCAAAGTTCATCCATGTTGTTATATGTACCAGAACTTCATTCATTTTTATCACTGAATAATATTCCATTATACGTGTATGCCACATTTTGCTTATCCATTCTTCTGTTGATGAACACTTGATTTGCTTCCATCTTTTGGCAGTTACCAATAATGCCACTATGAACATTGGTGGGAAAATATCTGTTTGAGTCCCTGCATTCAATTCTTTAGGTATATATATAGTAATGGGATTGCCAGGTCATGTGGTAGTTTTATACTGTGTTTTAATGGATATGGACTACTAATGTAGAATGAGGCAGGCAGGGAGGTGTTCAGGAGACTAGAAAAGGCTTTCCCACACCTTATATAAATCTTTGACTATGCTCAATGCATGTATTAATAAATATTGAATATCTACAATGCCCGAGCACTTTAACATACTTTATGGCATTCAATGTAACACCACCATGTGAAGTGAACGTTACTAGTTTCCTATTTTATAGGGTGAGGAAACAAGGCTCAGAGACCTAAGGAAATTGTCCAAATTCACAGTTAGTAAGAAACAGGCATGACCCACAATAATGATTTGGGGTTGCTCAAAGCTGTTCAAAAATGACAAAGCACAACTGAAGCTCTCTATGCTCCCTTTTAATTCCATTGTCTCATGCAGTAGTTCACATCATTATGTAGAAGGATTATAAAACCATTTCTATTCTTACCTATATTTTATGTTGTTATTTTATAATTCAAAAGTAATATTGTCTCATTGTTTAAAAATTGAAACAGTGGAAAAGAAAATGGTCAAAGAAAGTCCTCCCCTATTTTCCACTCCTCAGTAGTAATGGCTGTTAATAATTAGCCAAGAATTTTCATTTCATTTCATGGTGAATGACTCTCTAGAGGACTGACGTCCTACTTAGAACAGCATTATCATAGTTTGGGACTCATGACACTTTAAAAGATCTTACTAAGTTGATTGAATCTGACTGGAGGTTTATAAAAAACAGATTGTCTATGAGGCTTTTTTTTCTTACTAGTTGGCTAGTTGCTATTTCAGTGAAATTCCAAAAAACAACTTTGATATAACCAGCCATTGACCTAGTTAAATGAACTGAGCAGTGTGGGTTAAATTGGATAGACTGCCATTCCATCGCACTGAAGATGACAAACCATCTGAAACAGATGGAGAGGCAATGAAAGTAAATGAGCCCAAAGATCTTGCAAATAAACTCTGCTTCACTTCTTCAGAAAATACATAAACTTCCAACATAGTGTTCTTTTTTCATATATAGTTATTTTTGGCCTGCTGAATCACAAATAAAGGCTCATAATATGAATGATGACTGTTTTCCATAATCCTAAACCTAGGAAGCTTCCCTTCCAAGAAGAAAAGCCAAACAAGTTTCATAAAGTCAAATAAAATGCCCCCATTACTATTATTATTACTTGTAAGCAAGCCAGAAATAGAGAAATAAATATAAATAAGTTTCCACATGCTACTTTTCGTAGAGTTTACAAGTTATTAAATTTAGTATGAATAGTATTCTTTGCTAGATATGCTAGTCTAGTTGTCTATCTCTAAGTATACGAAGATCAAATTTCGTTAGATCGGTCTCAACACAAACAAATTATCATATACACATGGACCTATCACTATAATAACTGTATTGATCAACACAGCTAATAAGTTTATCAGTTTTTAATTGTAATCTGGTTATTTTTGAGGAGATATTTGATCTACAATATTTTTCTAGGAATGATTTGCCCAATGGACCTGCACTCATGATATGTGCAGTTAAAGTGGTGAAAACACAGGTAACTGTGTCATATGGAACTTTTTTTTCATTCCAGGTATAAACTGACTGAGGATTATATTTATACCATTGGTAAAATGGCACAAATTCCCAAGATTTGTTGTTGTTGCTGTAAAGTTTATACTTGGCTGTGTTGAACACTTTCGCTCAATATCCATGTCAGCATACCTTATGGTTATCCTTGGTATACTACAATCTGTGAAGAGAATTTCATGGTCTTTTTTGTTTCTTAAGAATTTCAAAAAACTAAATATTTATTCTCACTCGTATAATGTATGCAGTGTGGGATTTTTGTGGAAATTACAGAACTTAGAGGTCAAGTGGGTTCCCAAATATTATTTTTGATAATGTGCTAAGAAAATGAATTAGAAACACTAACACTCTCTTGCTGACATAAGCCTAATATAGTTTTTAAAAATACTTCAAAAGTTTCTGTGCAGAAGTGTAGTTGGTTTGTTATGAAAATCAGAAGTCTGTATACTGTGGGACACTACTTCCTGGCAGGAAAATATAGCTTATCTCAGAGAAACCAATAAGGATGACAATACTTGGCAGATGGTTTGCTAACTTGCACAAGAATACTTGAAACTGAAATTTGAGGTACCAAGAGAAGTGGTATACTAAAATAGAAGAATCTTATATTGTCAAAGATAAGAAGTGAGACATGAAAAGAACCATAATGGTGGTTCTCAACCTTGACCGAACATAAAATTACGTAGGTATTTTTCAAAGAATTCCAATATCTAGGAATAATCTTTGAGGGTGGGCCTCTAAAAAGCATTTTAAAAAGATTTTCTGGTGATTCTAATGTGGAGACCAAGTTAAAAACCATTGAATTATAGTTATGGATGAAAACAACCTAGATGTTTATGTATTCATGTTCAGGATATAAGCAATAAACAAAGAAAAGAGGTATCAATGAGACTTGATGGAACCATATTCTCAAAGGAATTCTCAATCACTTCTTCCACTGTTGTGGCAGTTTTAATTATGTACCACACAAATATATGTTCTTAGTCTTAATCCCCATCCCTCTGGGTGTGAGCCCACCGTAAATAGGACCTTTTTAAGATGTTATTTTAGTTAAGGTGTGTTGATTATCCAGATCACTGCAGGACCTTAATCCAGAATACTATAGGCCTTGTAAAGAGCACTGGCAAGTTACACGAGCCAGAAATGAGAAGTCATTCGCATTTGATGGGAGGTAGGGGTGCAAGTCAAAGAGCCACAAGTATTTCTGGCAGCTAGCACCAGAACCTACAGACTCTGGAAGAAAACAAGCCTAGCTGAGATCTTGATTTTAGACTTCTTCCAGCCTCAAAATGATAAGCCAATAAATTCTCATTGTTTAAGCGAAGCTATTGCTTGGTATTTGTAATACCAGCTCTTGAAAATTAAAACAATTGTGTTTTCATAGAACTCTGAAGGAAACTTAACCATAGCACTTATCTCATGTTGTATTTCCCTGTGTCTCTCCTCTAATAGATGGTGAACTTTTTAGGGTTAAAGAGTGGGACACATTTTCATTATCTGGGCATCTTGACATCATAAAGAGTGTTCAGCAAGTTCTCAATAAATATCTGTGAAAATGACAAGTGTTATTTAACCAAATCAATTCCAGAATTGTTGGTTCCCTTAGGCAATATCAATTCCAATTTCTATCAATTAAGATAGAAACTATAAAAATCCCATGGAGAAACAGAGAAATCTTTTGAACTGGTGTGTGGGCATAAGGCACATGGAAGACTTTGGGAGATAAAGTAGAAAATAAGCTTTTGAGAGGTGGCTTTTGCCTCATCTCCACAATTCCTTGGGACAACTAGTAACTGGTCCTACAGCAAAGGTGTCAGAGCTCGAGGGAAGGTGACTACAGGAGTAAAATCTTGCAGCTCAGAAACTCTGTTAAGGAAAGGAAAACAGTGAAAAGATCTAGAGTAAATTTCTACCCTAGGGTTCATCTCCTCTGTTCTTGAAATCAGTAGTGGTGATACAGATAGTGTCCAATAACCCCAGGGCATATGAGCTCACAGAATGAAATGAGTTATCTGAAAATTAAAACTAGTGCAAGGAGGGAACAAAAAAAACTGGATTAAAGATTCCATAAACAGAGAAAAAACATGATAATATCAGAAATGACAAGATAGGAGAAATGGAAATATACTGCTTTAGGTATCATTATTTATGATATATTACTGGAAGAAAAACTGTGATAAGTGAAAGATATATATTGTTAAATGTAGGAAAGCAGCTAAAAAGCAATACAAAAAGTTATAACTGAAAAATATTATAAGAATATTATTACTGGAGATAAACTGGAACACCAAATTAATCAAAAAATGAGAGAGCAGAGGGAAAGGGGGACAAAGAAAAGATGGAAAAATAGAAGATAAATAGAAAAAGAGTAGATTTAAAACAATCCATTCAATAAGTATGT
>PVKH010009699.1:0-18606 GCA_004027955.1 Chaetophractus vellerosus
GCACATCTCAACAAGATCTCATTGACAGCCAAAGTAGATACGACCCCAAATAGCGAAGCTCCTCAGGGATGTGGAGACATCCAGACACTATAGTCAGGGCAGATGACTCAGGGATTTGGTCCCTTGCCAGTGGGCCCTAATCTGGTATTTAAGCTCCCCAGTGTGACTGAGTTAGACTCAGCAGTGGTTTCCCTATGCATGACTCTTCTGTCCTTCTATTCGAAGCTATAATTAGTACTAGATTTGGTAGGTGTACATCCAAAAGACTTAAATCTTTGGGCTGTCCATGTGCCAGCTGAGCCCTGAATCTCAACGGAGCTGCAACACCTACTCTCCAGTTCAATGAATTCACCCAGGACAACTAATGGGGAGGAGGTGATGGACAAACAACACACCAAGGAACCAAGAGTGCCCACAACTGCAATCAAGAGAGTCCCATCTCTCGGATGTATGGGATCAAAGTCCCCCTCAATTAATTGTGGAGTGGGCATCACCATCCCAGAGTCCTTAGAGTTGGGAAATGAACTATGGACTAAAATAAACTTACTAGTATTCTACTATAGTCTTATTGTGATTCTAGCAATGGAAGAAACATCATTGTTGTGGAGGCAGTGACCCATGGATGTTCTGGGGTTAGGGAGAAGTGAAAACAGGTAAAATAGGGGGGCATTTTCGGGGCTTGGGAATAATCTGAATGACATTACAACAACAGATACAGGCCATTATATATCTGGCCATCACCTATAGAGTCGAATGGGAGAGAGTTTAAACTAAATTGTAAACTATAATCTATGCTTAGCGGCAATGCTCCAAAATGTGTTTATCAATTGCAATGAATGAACTACACTAATGAAAGATGTTGCTAATATGGGAAAATGTGGAAGGTGTGGAGAGCGGGGCATATAAGAATCCCCTACATATTCTCTGTAACATTTATGTAATCAAAGTTTCTTTTAAAAAATAAAAAAGTGGAAAAAAAAATAAGAATAAAAGTAGAAAAGATGACACGAGATGTCCTGTTTGTAGGAATTTTTTTCTCCAATCCCACTTTGTTTTCCTGTGTTCACACCTTCTCTTTTAATTGCATTGTAAATTGAATGCTAGAGAGAAGTTGGTATTGACCTGTCCTCTGTGTTGAGGAGTAAGTGAGAAACCTCCTATGAAGAATGACAAATCCGAGCCTTAACGCTTCTCATCAGGCAACACGGCCCTCTACTGGAGCAAAGTCTGCACTTGAGTAATGCAATCCTAAGGTTCCAAGAGCATATAACCCTGGATGCTGCCACTGCCTACCCCTTCCTTGACCTCTCCGATGACCTAAGGAGTGTCCAGTGTGGAAAGATCTGCCACAACCCACTGGAAGTTCTTTGTAATGTCAAATATCTTTGACAGATGTTTGAAGTATCAGTCCCTCTCATCCTGAAATAGTTACATAATTTTTTGTCTTTAACCTAAGAAATATATCTTACATTGCCATTAAGTTCATAATGTGTGCATATGAAACAAAAATTTACCAAAACAGCACTTATGTTTATAATGAATTAAATACTAAAATCTTTTCTTTTATCACATTTCATTAGAAAAAAATTCTCATCTCTCACATTAATTTGATTTTGCAGCTCACCAATAGGCTGCTCACCAACAGGGCGAGAAGTACAGTTTGAAAAACTGGGAAAGACCCCCTAGACTTCCATATTTCTTCTTATAGATCTTTGAATGCTACAGGGAGATGCAGCTGCATTTTCCCTTCGAGGAAAAGTAATAATTTGCCCTTATTTGCTTATTTAAACCTTTCTTCCAAGGTCTCTTTGCTTCAAGCAAATTTCTATTTCTTCATTGTGGAAATTTAAATCCCAAGCTTCCTTTCTCCCACTAAGGGACCTGAAGTTTCTTTCATCATAGACAAGGGGGAGTTTTCAGTGGCCAATGACTGGCCAGTTCCTTTCTGCTGCCAGATTCATTCTCTGTGGCCAAAAGAATGGGTAATGGTGATGGGACAGGAGCCCTGGCCACATGCTTACCAGTTGGTAGTTAGCCTTAGCAAAGTAATTCACACATCTAACTCCTTAACATCTCCATTGCTGCAAACCTAATCCAAGCCACTCTCAGGCCTTCTGGACAAGTGCAACAGCCTCCTCACTCTGCCCAGCTCTACTCCAACCTCTGCACAGTTCATTTTTCACCCAACAACCAGAATAATCCTTTTAAACTATCAGTAAGTTCAATCAGGCCATTCTTGTCTTAAATCCTATAAGAAGGAACAGGCCAGTTACAGTAAATCCTCTCAGACAGCATATTCTTCACTTACCCTCCATTCTCCCCATTGCTCTTACCCAGACACACTATCATTCTTTCAGTCAGGCTGGAGGAGCCAGCTTCCTGATGGTAAATATGATTTCTGTCACTTTTTATCTATGTGACCATGGGCAAGTTATCTAACTTCTGTGTCCATCAATAAAGAGGAATTAATAGGATTAATAAAGACCCTTACCTTTAAGGTTGTTGTGAGGGTTAAATGAGATCATTCACATTAATTGTTTAGCTCTAAGCCTTGCTCATAGAAAGTGCTAAATATTTTGTCAAGTATTAATATCATCTACTATTGTTATTGTGTTTTGGTTAAGTATGAAGTTACCTATTAATTTAACATACTCTATATCATGTGATAAACATCTTTTTTAGTCCTAGTTTTAATAGACTTTACACATATTTATGAGAAGATATTGAATTTTCGCTAGTTTTCTTTTTATAACAAAATGATTCCTTGGTGTTACTAATGGATTGGTAGAAGAAAGTATCACTCTGATCCCATGCTCCATCCAGCCAAGCTAATTACATCTGTTCCGACCTCCCTCTCCCTCCAAACTGTAGTGGATGAACACAACAAGGTATTAATTGGGGGAACAGGTGGAGTCAGTTTGGGGGACAGAAGAGTGGGTGCCTCAAAAAGCATTGTTAGTGGTAGTCAAAGACAGACCACGGCAGATAAAAAGACTCCCAAACATTGGGATTCCTATCCATGATTAGCTGTGGCAATGTGTGAAGGCCTGTACCCCTCATTGAACAGTGTGCATGAAGCCTCATGAAATCCCGGCTCAGCCTCAGGGTGTGAATCTCAAAAAAGGCTAGTCCAACACTTTTGTGATGGCTTTCTTTCCTGGACCTGGCCTACTAACCCTCCGAGCTGCACAGGCTCAGGAAGAGGAGGGCATGTTTGCAGGGAAGATAATTTGCACCAGTCTGTTTACGTGGGTATCTCTAGAAGCTGCACCTTTTTGTTTTGTTTTGTTAATCTTGTAGCAGCATTTATGCTTTTCTTTCATCATTGAAAAAAATGCAGTAAATGGAGTCTATACTGATTACCATTAGGCATGCAGCTCTACCTGACACTGCTCTTAGTTTTTGACTGGCATAAATCTTTATAACTAATTCAGGCACATCTTTGAATTTTGTACCCTTAAAAACAGACTAAGTTAACTTCTTCCTTGTGGCAGTCTAGAAATGAGCATTATGCACCTTCTTTATCCTTCAGAAGCCTAAAAGTTCCAGGGTTTTTTATGGGGTTATGTTTTGTCCCCAGCATACTATTCAGGTGCTGTATGGATGTGACAACAGAACAAATGTAAAGGAGATATTGGGACGAAAAAGGGTGGGACATTAAGCAGCAGGAAGAACAGCATCACAAACGGTTTTTGCGTAAGGTTATATCCACTTCCATAATAGTACAGACCTATGAAGTTAGAGGATGTAAGAAATTTGGGAAAATATTTTCTGTGACTTCAGACTTTGTTTCCTCAAAAGAACACCCCTTGAATGTGGCTTCACTTTGAAAGAATTTGCATCAGGCTAAACTAATTAAGAGGGAATCTGTGTTAGGAGAAAATAATGAATACAATGAGTTTGTTGTTGTTTTTAAAGCACTTTTATTGCCATATATTCAAGTATCATACAATCTCTCCTAAATGTATAATCAATGGCTTTTAGTACAATCACTATGTTATGCATGCATCACCACAAAAAATTTTAGAACAATTTCATTACCCCAAAAAGAAAAACCCTAAATCCCTTAACAGTCACCTCTTAAGAGGTGACTACAATGAGTTTTGCACTAGTTTTTCCCACAAGGTAGTCAGAACCTTTAAGTGTAATGAGTGTGAAAGTCTTCGGTTCGAAAATCAAGTTCATGAAATAACTGAGAATTAGTACTTGGGAGAAACCATTTCTATGTAATGAATGTGGGAAATTTATTTTCACATCAAAAAAATCACGCAGGAGTAAATACTTATATATGTAAGGAATATAGGAAATCCTTCAACCAGGCATTGTCTCATTGGGTAAGGATATTCTTAGATAAATTAGCTTTACTATGAACCTCAGAATGCTTTCATCTGAAACAAAACCTCATGTAGTGTGAGAAAAAATGTACAGTTTCTCCCTAGCATGAGTTTCCTGAATGTAGTAAGTCTGTTGTTTACAGTCATCATTTATTCCACATTTGTAAAGACATGCTGGGGAACAACCATGTAAATGTAACAAATGTGTCATATAAATGGAATAAATGCGAGAAGGCTTTCAACCAAAGAGAAAGCCCCTGTATTTATCAGAAAATTCATTCTGAAGAGAAATCATATGAATGTGGGAAAGCTTTCATTCAAATATCAAATCACAGACGCAAGAGATTCCATACTGGGAAGAAAACCTATGCATGTCAGGAATGTGAAAAAAAACCTTTAGTCGCAAATCACATCTCACAGAACATGAAAATTTTTATAGTGAAAAGAAACAACATGAATATAAAGAATGTGGAAAAGCCTTCAACAAAAAAGCAATACCTCACTAAACTTCAGAGTATTCATAATGGAGAAAAACCCTATATATGCAAGGAATGTGGAAAAGCCTTAAACCAGAAGTAAAATCTCATTACTCATCAGGTAATGCATACTGGAGATAAACCTTATAAATATGATATATTTGGGAAAGCTTTCATTCAGGAATCAAGACTCTTTACACAGCAGAGAAGACATAATGGAGAGAAATCCTATATATATGTACGGAATGTGGGAAAGCCTTCAGTGGCAAAACAGATCTCACTTAAAATGAGAAAATTCATACTGGAAGGAAGCATTTAAATATAATGAATGGGGAATAGACTTTAGCCAGAAGCAGTATCTCATTAAATATTATAACAGATACACTGGAGGGAAATCTTCTGAAAGTAATGCATGTAGAAAAGACTTTTTTCAAATCACATCACCTATTGTACATGTGAGAACTCATGCAGGCAATAAACCTTAAGAATGTAAATTATGTGGCAAACATTCTTTCAAAGTTCATCTCCTACTGTGAGTGTTAGAATGCATACATGTGAGAAACTTTAGGGTTGTGACAATCATAGAAAAGCCTCAACTCAGTTCTCAACTGTTGCTTTACATGTGAGAATACATACAGGTAAGAAGCCTTGTCAGTATAGGGAATGTGGAATAGCTCTTACCAGAAGTCACACCACATTAGACATCAAAGATTTCATACTCAGTAAAAATGCTATGAATTCCTGGAATAAAGAATTCCTCCAGCAGATTCATAGCACATTGGAAAATTCATCCTAAAACAAAATATCATGAATGTGGGAAACCCTTAAAAAGAAGCCCAGGACTTATATCCAAGAATTTTCATGAGGAATAAGAGATTAATAAAATGGAAACATGTTTCCTACACAAACTCATAGCATACATTATTATTGTTGGGCTTTTAGAAGCCTTCTTATTTAAAGGCAGGAACAAGTCTGGATACTGCTATACTGCTGCTAATCATGGCCCTGAATGACGGTTCTAACCAGTGTAGTGAAAGGAAAGAAAAAGGGTATAAGAATAGAAAGAAAGTGACAAGTTACCATGTTTAGTTATATGATACCTTATATAAAGCTGTAGTTATTAAAATTCTTTGTTATTGATGCATTAGTAGTTATGTGTGATAATGAAATATATCGTCAAGAAACATGCACATGAATTTGTGGGAACTTGTAATATGACAGAAGTGACATCACAAGTAAGGAGGAAGTGATGTCCTACTCAAAAATTGAATTCAGGGTAATTAGTTCCCCATATGAGGAAACATAATTACATCCCTGACATAAATTATACGTAAAAGCAAATTACAAGGGGATCAAAGACTGAAATGTACAAAACAAAACTCTCTAATGATTAAAAGTAAATACAAGAGAATGACTATATTATTTAAGGGGTAAAGAAACTTTTCTTAGAATTCCACTTCTGGAATATACTGTAAAATAACTGACATGTGCAAGGAACTATATATCCTGTGGTCATTACATGAAAATTTGTAGTAAGTCATGTAGGAAAGGAAAGTTGTAACCACCAGTAAGGGGATGAGTGAATAAAGCATGTTGTATTTACACAACAGAAAACTATAGAAGAGTTAAGTATGACAAATAAATATATATTAGTAAGAAATTATTGCAAGAATTTGAGTGAAAAAAAAATCAGGACATGGAATGATGCATATACTATGCTACCTTTTTGTTAGTTTGAATAAAACACTAACAAAGTTCAATACTATATGTTGATTATGGACTCATAGGTGTATGTAATAAAGAACAAACATTGTTTGGAACAAAGCAATGGTAGTGTGCACCCTCATGTCCCCTCCATCAGTACTCTTCAAATTTCAGCTTTGAGGCTTTAACCCATCCTTGCTTCTTTGGGGATTCCCTGATGAAACACTTCCCCAGAATTACTTTGCTGTCATCATATTTCCATCTGCCTCTGCCTCTCCCTAAATACCTTCCCATGAATAATTTCTATGCACAATGTTCCTTCTGCCACAGAATTCCAGAATCACCACAGATTTTGGAAGTCATACATGCTAGTTCCCCACTGCTTCTGGAAGGTAATCAGTTTGAGTGACTTTACTTGATACAAAGTCCAAATTGACCTACAGGTCAGAGCAACGTTTCTCAAATCTGGCTGAGCATTTCAGAAACTCCCACAACCAGAACCACACCCCATACCAATCAAATCAGAATCTCTCATGTTTTCAAAATGTACTAGGTGAATCCTGCAATCTGGTGATTCCAACGTGTAGCCAGGATAGAGAATCACTGAACTATCATCAGAAGCCCCCGGAGGGATAAGAATCTCTGGGATGAAATCTGTAGGTCTGGGGTGGGGTCCAAGAATTTTTATTTGTAACAAGTCCCAAGCTCTGCTGGGGGGACTACACTTTGAGAACCACTCGGCTAGAGGATATAATGCACCCCCAGTGCAGAAGTTTAAGTTTACAGGAAAAGAATCTTTATAAAATTATATACTTGAAACTGATTGTTTAAAAAGAACAATTTTTCTTGAGAGATACAAGCATACATCATTTTATTGCTGTTAAACAAACGAGGCAATTCTTTCTTTCCTGCTCTTGCTCAATTTTTAGTATGAATCCTGACCTAAAATAATTGGAAAAGAACTGGAAGAGAAAAAGGGAGGGAGAAATGAGAAAGGTTGGGTGGGTTTAGCTGGGCTTAGATCAGTGTGTTAACACAACTGTTGATTAGCTTATTTTTGCCTAATGATCTCCACCCCAAAGTAGATCACAAGATTCCATCATCCGTTGTGATACCTTGATAATACCCAAAAGTGTATGTAAAAGAGCTGTTCACTATAATGTTCCAAGTCTGCCTTTTTCATAATTCTGGGTTTTAGAATTTTCTGTGAAAAGAAGGCCTTGCTAGGTCAGCTTTTTTCATAGGAAGAAATTAGGAAAATACACTGAATTGTTTGGCTTCTTGTACCTTGTGCAACCAATAAATATTGGGTTAGAGTTTGGTGAAATGCTGTTTGTTTGTTTTTTTCCCCATAGGTAGCAGGCCCCGTCATGGCTCTATAATGTATAAATTAGCTGAAAAAAAGCAGGTGCTGCCATGTATGGTGTGGTGACAGTCTTCAAAGCGGTGGCGTCAAAGAACCTTCCTTAAGAGAGATCTGACTCTCCCCCTTTGCCTCCTCTGTGGTCTTCCCTCCATCCTGCTGCTGGAATGCAGATCAGAGTCCCGTGGACCATGAGGAGGTCTTGGCAGACTGGGACTGGAAAGAGCTTGGATTTCCAAGGGCCACAGAGCCATTAATCTCAGCTCTGATATCGCTGATGTGATACAGAATTAAAGAACATTCTGGTTTAAGCCACTACTATTTTGACTTTGTGTTTTGTTTGCAACCTACTCAATTTCAATCTTATATTGAGGTGTACCAAAATGTCTTCAACCTGGTTGATTCTTGTGGGTTCTATGGACGAATCCCTCCCCTTCGTGCCCTTCTGAATACGTCTAGAGCAGCCTCTAATGTTCTCATTTATTTTGCCCTGCCCTCATTGGCTCTGAGCATTGAACATTGGTGGGTGCCTTCCAGGATTTTGCACTCTCACAGCCTACCCTCAGCTTGCTTCTTCCTTTCTATGACCAGCTTCAAGAACTGAAATGGGAAGAGCAAATTGTGCTTCAGGAATTTCTTAATGGGAAATTTCAAACATATACACAAATAGAGAATAGTGTAATGAATCCTTATGTACATGTCACTCAGCTTCAGCAATTATCAACTAAGGGTCAATCCTCCCTATTGGATTATTTAGGAGCAAATCCCAGAATCATATCATTTCATCCATAATTGTTCAGGAAATATATCTAAATGGAAAATACTTAAGAAATAGTTACTATGACTCTATTATCATACCTTAGAAAATGATGATTCTTTAATTCATCAGATCTCTTGTAAGTGTTCACAATTCTCCATATTGACTCAGCTTTCAGCAATTCACCTCAAGTAGCCCCAGCTATCCTGATCTATCATCCAAAAGATACTTGCCTACATTCCAGAGCCCTGGGAACAGTGGTTTCTGTATCAAGGTCTCTAATTTGAAAAGATAGACCAACTTTTTTTCCAGCCTACTTTTAGGTGCTTAAGAAACCAACCAGGGCTTTCCTCACCTCCCATCCTCCACCCCCAGCCAAGACACCCTCCTAAAGCCTGCATGGGGCACCTGGGCTTCCTACCCCAATCCCTCACAGGTTGCTTGCTGGAAGGGAACCTGTTAGTGGTATGCTCTGGGTTCTAGGTTCTAAGTTCTTGGCTTCAATGCAAGAAAGAATTCAGAGATGTGTCATTTAATTAGGCTGGTAATAAGAGTTTATTAGGAAATAAGAAAAGAGATAGTACACACCTAAGACGTGGGTGTGGGCATACTGCAGGGTGAGAAGAGAGTGTGGGGCCCCAGGGTAGACCTTTTTAAGGCCTTTCCTCCTCCTCCTTCGCCATATTAAGGAGGGATCTCAGTTATTTGCTCACCTGATTGTTTTCCTTTCTACCTTTACCTGTTAGCTTTCAGGAAATCAACATGGACACCTTTCTGTTTGGAGGTATCCAGGGCTCTTTTTGAGGCTGGGGTCTTCAAACAGGACCTCATGACCAGGGTCTTGGCAGGCTATTCAGCTGTCATGGTTATACCTTTAACCATTACAAGTAGCTACCTGCCCTCAGGGTTTTTCCGGCAGGGTGTCACGGTTATGTTCTGACCAGGGGGCTCCCAGCTGTTACGGCTTAATTCTGACCAGCCTCTTTCCCCTTGTTTCCTATACTAACCTGCCTCAAACCCATGATCTGAAAGCCCCAAATTGTAGATATGTATCTGGGTGGATAAGCCAAGATCATACCTTCTCCCTCAAGGGTGAAGCGCTCCTCTTTTTAAGAAATTGTATCTGGGAACATAGGCTTGTGGATGACTTTTGTATGGGTAAATACAAATTAAATACATAAATTTTCCCTGGTGCAAAAAGGTACCACTACCCACTCACCCAACCTCCAATTTTTTTATAACATTCTTTAGGAAACCTGTATTTGTAATATTTTTCTCTGCCCCCTTTGAGAGGTATGTACATCTATTTAAAAATGAAATAAGACCTTTGCCAGCTTTGCAACCCAGGAATGCCTTTCTCAAGGATCTGGATGCCATCTTATAAGTGTAAGCATCAAAGAAGTTAGCACCCTCATCTCCCCATCTCCATGGGAGTTTGATGTAGATATCTAGCTCCATCTCGTAACTATATTCTTGCCATAGAGATAGAAGTTTTATCATTTGTTTAGATAGCAGCAATTAGCAAACACTAAGACCACCCCAATTACCAGGTGAGTTTAAGATGAACTATATGTGAAAATGCTTTCAAGTCCTCTTACTTGCGGACTACTTATCATTTACCTTGAGAACATGGATATAAGGGTTGTATCTGCTTGGCTATATAAAAGAGTGAGAGTTCTTTCTTTCTGTGCAATCCCCTCAGCAGATTGCCTGTGATGCCTCACATCTGGATTAATGTGTATTCAATAATAAAATTATTATTTTTCTCTTCTACCTTGCTGGAGAGGTTTTCTGGTTTGGGAGAAGATTTTGTTTTTAGTTATATTTCCCCAACACTTTCCAAATCCATCCTTTCCTCACATTCTTAGGATCAACAACCTAAAGTGCATGAGACCCACTCTCTTGCTGCTATGTCCGCCCTGCTTTGGACATAGCATGAAGGTTACAGTTAGTTTTGATGACACCCCCAAGCCTCTCCTGGGATAGAGTGGGTTTCCCCATCATTAGCAATCATAACAGAATGATATCTAACCCCATTTAACATTCTTATAGCAATGTGGTACTGATATTAGACAATGCTAAAGGATCAAGAGAGATCCTCTTAGTTCTAGTCAAAGGTTTTTCAAGCCCATGTTGCAAACATGGCTTCCCATTTCACTATATCTCAGGCAGATTCCTCAAATCTATCAGCAACATGTGTCCACTACTGCTCCCATCACTTCACTCACAAACTTTTCCTAATGCAGGTCTTTCTGTTTCTTAATGTCCTAGGCTTCTTGACAATATCTCCTTTAAATTTGTGCTTCTGTCATCCATGTGTCTTCTGGCTACAACTGAGGAGCAAATGCAGTTTGATGATTTTACAAACAGTAAATCGGGTAAAACTGCACCAAATGTTATGCTGGGAACAAAACAATACCCAATAAATTAACCCGGGAAGCTTTAGGCTTCTGAAAGATAAACAAGGTACCTCTTCCAGAGATGCCAAGGTAAATTGGCTAGTGCGAATTAGCTTTCCATGGAAACTTGTCCTCCTCCTCCTGAGCTGTGCAGTGTTGGGGACGCTTGCCGCAGTTTTCCCCCCTTTTTGCCTATAGCCATGCTGGTGACAACATGGCTGCCGGTGCTGAAACAGCAAAAGCTTAAACTACAAGCTGACCTCCTTCACGGAGGTCAGGGCAGCCCGCAAAAAAAGCCCGTGTGTGCCAAAAGGCTCTAGCTGTCTCATTGGCCATCTGCCCTAGCAACAGCAGGAACCAATTCAACTCATTGGCTACCTGCCCCAGCAACAGCAGGAACCAATCCAAAACTGCCACCGGTCTTTGCTAACCACTCCCCCTACTGTTAGGCTATATATTCTGTACCCTTTCAATAAACATTTGCAGCTTGATCAGAATCCTGTCTTGCTGTCATCCTTTGTGTCTCTTGTCCCATACCATTCTTTCCTCACAGGAGCAGAGCCCCGGTTGATCGTCCCGCAGGTCGGGACAGTGCAGCTCTTAGGGTTAGTAGGTACAGTCTGGAAAGGAAAGCCATCTCCAATGCCTAGGACCAGCCTTCTTTGGGAGCCACAACCTGAGGCTAAGCCTGGTGTTTGTGAGGCTTCCTGGATGCTGTTCCATGAGGGGTGCGATCCTTTCCAGGAGGCCACAGCTTATCACAGATAGGAATGCCAACAGTTCCGGAGCCATTTTTTCTGCCGTGGGTCTGACTACTATTGCTTTTTGAGGCAACCAGAGTTCTGTCCCCCAAACTAACTCCACCTGTATGGCCAATCAACAGCCCTCTGAGTTCATCCACTACAATTTGGTATGTAGGCAGCGGAGCCAGAAGACAGAAGAGGATGTAATTATAGCTGCAGAGAGGCTGGAAACATCATGTTTCCTTCTAGGGATCCATAAGTAAGACCAAGCAATCATTCTGTTATGTAAAAAATTAGTCAAAATGAAATATCTTCTCATAAGTAAGTGTAAAGCATTTTTAGAACAAGGACTGAAACATGTTTCTCATATGATAAAGAGTATGGTAAATTAATAGCCAGCCTTACACTTAACCAAAAAGCAATAACAATAATAGATGATGTTCATAATTGACAGCAAATTTTTTTTTTTTAAGATTTATTTATTTTATTACATATCTCCCCTTCCCCCCGCTGTGGCGACGCGCCGAGAGTGGTCACTGCGCAGGCGTGGCTTTCCCCGCTTGTGGGCGGTCTCTGCGTCCGTTCACGGCCGGCGCTTGCTTCAGTTCGCGGGTGGCTGGCTGCGCTCCATCCGCGGGCGACCTGCCCTGCCCGTGGCGGCTCTTGCCCTGTCTGTGGCAGCTTCTTGCCCTACCCACGGCGGCTCCGGCCCACCCATGGCGGCTTGCCATTCTCAAGGCGGTCTGCCCGCTAGGAGAGGTCCCCGGGAATCGAATCCGGGGCCTCCCATGTGGTATGCCGGTGCCCTATCCACTGGGCTATCGAGCCGGCCCCTGACAGCAAATATTTAGCATGGTCTATGAGCAAGGCTTAGAACTAAACAATCAATGTGAATCATCTCATTTAATCCTCACAACAATCTTAAAGGTAGGGCTTGTTATGAACCTTATTCAACCCTCTTTACTGATTAGGAAACTGGAGCACGGAAATTACATAACTTGCCCGTGGTCACAGAAATTAGATTTGAGCCACAGGAATCTGGGTCCCCAGTCTGACAGAAAGAAAGCTGGTGTGCCTGGGTAGAAGCAGTGGGGAGAGGGGGAGGGGAAAAGAGGGCAGGAGCTGCTGCCTGAGAGGATTTACCCCGATTGGCCTGTTCAGTCTTTGTAAGACAGGAATGACCCAATTGCTCTGACTGATAGTTTAAAAGACTCATTCTGGCTGCTGGGTGGAAAACGAACTGTGGGGAAGGTAAGAGGGCAGCAGGGTAGAGTGAGGAGGCTGTTGCACTTGTCCAGATGGCCTTAGAGTGGCTTGAATTAGGTTTGTAGCAGGGGAGATATTAAGGACTTGGATGTGTGAATGATTTTGCTAAGGGTAACTACTAACTGCTGAGCACATGCCCGGGGTTCCTTTCCCATGACCATTTCCCCTTCCCTTGACCACAGAGACTGAATCAGGCAGCAAAAGGAACTGGCCAGTCATTGGACACTGGCATTTCCTCCTTGCATATGAGGAAAGAAACCTCAGGTCCCTCAGTGGGAGAAAGGAAGTTTGGGATTAAATTTCTGTAAAGAAGACTTAGAAAGTAACTTGAAGCAAAGATCTTGGGAGAAAGGTTTAAATATGTAAATGAAGATAAGATCTTACCTTCCTTCCTAGTGAAACTAGAGCTGCCTCTGCCTTTAATTATAATGCAAACTGTAGTCCATGGTTAGTAGCAATGCTTCAATATGGGTTGAATGTACCACAGTAATGAAGGATGTTGTTAATGTGGGAAAGTGTGGGAGGGGGAAGGAGAGGGCATATGGGAATCCCTTTTATTTTTTATGTAACATTTATGTAATCTAAAGCTTCTTTAATAATAAAAAAAAATAATTTAAAAAAAAAGAGTTCAAAGATCTGGGAAGGGATATGGAAGCTTAGGGACCTTCCCACTTTTTCAAACTGCAATTTTCAACCTGTTGGTGAGCAACCTATTGGTGACATGTGAAATCAAATCAGTGCCTAAGTACTCTTTTGTGAAACTTTTGTTTCATATATATACATTATAAACTGGATGGTGATATAAGATATATTTCTTACTTGAGTTCAATATAAAAAAATTAAGTAACCATTTCAGGATGAAAAGGACTAATACTGCAAATATTTTGCAATGATATTTGAAACTTCAAAGACATGCTGAGGTGGATCAGGATGGACTAATACTGGTCTAGGATAGGGGAGGGCAGAGGCCCCTGATGTGAAAACATCTCGAGAATCAAAGGAGAATAAGGGGAAAAAAAGTGGATTCACCCTCCTTCCCCCATGGCATGGGAAAGAGAAAGGAGACCACAATTCTGGGTCTCTTTGGAAAGGAAGCCAGAGGCAGATTTCAGAACATGTCCCAGCCCAGCCCTAGTGGGGCAGGTGTCAATACAAAAGTGGGTGACTAAGTAAATAAGAGAAAAATGCAATCCTGAGAACACTGAACAGTTTGAATGGGAGCCATCATGACAAAGAGTAAGATTCAGAGTGGGAAACTAGTCTGGAAAAATGGGAATATGTTGGGGGAAGGGACAGGCCTGTTTTAGAGGTGCAGGCTTCTGGGGCAGGAGAAGTGTATTGCTTGCAAAAAAAAAACAAAAAAAAAACAAAACAAAAAAACAATAAATTAAACATAAGAACAGCAAATATTTTATTGGAAAGCTCCTAGGAAGAGCTAAGTTTCTTATGGGCAGAGGCTCAAGGGGGCACCGCTGTCACCTTCTCCAGGCTGCTCAGGGCAGAAGAAAGGACGCAAAGGCTCCAAAGAGGAGACATCACTCTGTGCATAGATGAGGGTATCATTTCTAACATCAAAAAACTTGATTTCTTCCATCTCAACATCTAGGAAAATTCCCACACGGTCGAGGTCAGGGCTTGCAGGAATTCTGGTCTGTGGGAAGGAGCTAGGGTAGATTGCATTTCCCTTCATGCTGATGACCCAGAAGCCAAGCTCAGGAGATAACATGCTCTTCTCCTTTCTATTCACAGACTCCTTGCAGACACCTAAAGCCCACTCCTTCCCCTTTCCCACTTCTACCTCCCAATAATGGCGGCCAAGGAGGAAGCGGGGGGAGCCCAGGACACAGGCCATTTGGGTGAATCTCTCAGGACCGTCCAGTGGGTTGTGGCAGATCTTTCCACACTGGACGGTCCTTAGGTCATCGGAGAGGACAAGGAAGGGGTTGGCGGTGGCAGCATCCAGGGTCACATGCTCTTGGAACCTCAGGATTGCATCAGTTAAGTGCAGACTTTTCTCCAGTAGGGGGCCGTGTTGCCTGACGACAATACTGAATAATTCTGTTCCCCATTCTTCTTTAAGTGGTTGCTCATTTACTTCTCGACACAGGGGGCAGGTCAATCTTGTGTGCCCTCTTTCTTGAAGCCAATTTTCAATGCAATTAAAACAGAAGGTGTGCCCACAGGAGAGCAAAATGGGTTTGTAGAAAAACTCCAGGCAAACAGGACACCTTGCCTCCTCTTGTATACTTTCAGCCATTGGTCTGGAGGCCATTCTTGAGCAGGAGACAGAAATGAGCAGAAATCACCATGTATTAGTTTCTGTAAGTGAACAGGAGCCTTCTGCTCTTCAATAATCAGATCTAAATCCAATACAAAAAAGTAAATACTTTAAATCTTTCTGTAGCTTAAGCATAAAAGTGATACCAAGTCATCAGAGATCTTAGTAAAATCACCATC
The DNA here is from genome assembly GCA_004027955.1 of Chaetophractus vellerosus. Taxonomy (NCBI): domain Eukaryota; kingdom Metazoa; phylum Chordata; class Mammalia; order Cingulata; family Chlamyphoridae; genus Chaetophractus; species Chaetophractus vellerosus. The sequence goes on from PVKH010009699.1 coordinate 15,500, forward strand.
TGTGAGAAAATTATCAAAATCCTATGTAAAATGACATAGATTTCCTAATTGCAGAAGTCAACAATATAGACAAAATGTCTTCCAGTTTAAATGAAGTACAAAATTTTAGAAGACGCATAAAGACTTGAGAGGTTTGAATAATAATATAAATCATTTTGTCACCTATTCTAATAATATAAATACATTATAAATCAACAATAGAAAAATATTAAGGATATGAAGAAATTTGTTCCATTTAATATTATTCCCAGTCAAATAATAAATGAGAAAAAAATCAATACAGAAATATATAAATAATATATCAGTATGATGCCATATTAAGCAAGAGTAATAGGTAAAAACTGAAAACCTAGAAGGATGCTTAACAAGTAGTGTTAAGTAAGAAAATTTAAATTATCGTATTAAAACTTTGTGGACTTTTAACTTGATAGTATTTTAAAATATTTACACATCTGTCAAAAGACCTAAATATGAAAACTCAAATATTTATCTTAAGGAGGATTCATTAAGTTCCCAGACACAAGGGTAATAGGACTATGGAAACTGTCTTTTTCAGACATCAGAGCTTACATAGTCTGGAGACTCCCAAGTGAGGACTGATCTGTGCTGAACACAGCTTCTCTCTGGAAGCTGAGATGAAGTTCGTCTTTAATAGGCATCAGGACCACCCCTTCCTTTGTATGTCATCTACCCTTTACGGATCAAAGGTTTTCCAGGTCTAAATTCAATCATAAAAATAAAGTCAATCCTACTCTGGTCATCCCATAAATGTGACTCTAAGGAATCTGCATAACTTCAAAGAAAATTAAAATATGTGACTAAAACCAGCAAATTTACTGCAGCACTCTTTAAAAACATTCAAGTTTTGCATGTGTGTGACTATATACATCTTATTTATTGGTTTCAGATTCTCCAAGATAATCCTTTCTGAACACAAACCAAAATGGTGTTACTGACAAGGAAGATGCCCTCAAGCTACCAAAACTACTCAAAAGCTAGATAACCTCTGATGCCCTGACAGCCTCCTTCTGGGCCTTCCTAAAATGATTGCCTTCCTTTGGGTGAGCCACCCCTGCCATGCTGGGCTTCTCTGATTTGACAGTCTTGGCCCATGACCCTTTCCAGTCTGACAGGGTCCGGTTGAGTGCCAGCAGAGATAACTTTTTTCTTAAATCCAAAAGTGAAGACATGGGAAAAAGTTGCCTCCAGAGAGAAATAGAAAAATAGAATGACCCAGATTGAAGAGCCAGCTTACCTTGAACTAGAGACTTTCAGTTGAGTTCATGGAGGTCTGCTGTCTCCACCCCTATCTCTCTGGGTCTCTGCTCCTCACAGCAATGAACATGAGCTGATGCACTGGCCTTTTTATGTGCTTGGGAGGCAGACCACACCCCTAATCAATGTCATAGACTCCACCCCAAGAAATATTTTAACTAAATGTAAATCAAACAAGCATAATCAACCCTACACTTTTTAGCTCACGATGTTGGCATTAAAGCACACACAAAATTTCATACTTCACTTTTCCATGTTAAGCTAGCAAGCATGATAAATGAGATTCTCTAATTTCAGACCTCAGTGTTAAAAAAAAAAGATTTTACTTTGCAAATATAGAAACAAACTGTTGAAGCCTAATCATATCATGGCTAATATAATCATTGGTGTCTCTGATGTAATTATGCCTAAACAGCATCTAAACCAGCTTCCCTTTAACTCAGCAGTTTTTCTCTTGGAGGTAGTTATTAGACAGGATGAAAAAGATGTTAATATCTTAATATCACAATGACAACATAGGTATGATAATTTTTATTTAGTTTTTAGAATAATTCTAAATTATCATTAGTGCTTTTACAAGTTAAGATTAAATCAGGGATTAAGCTTGTTTCCATGGTTTCCAGGCAAAAAAAGGAATTGACTTCCACACGTGCTAGTTAGATAAGATGGTGGAGGATGGGGGAGTTTATAAGCAACTCTGTCAACATCTAGGGTCCCTACAAGGGGATGATGTGTTTGCTGAAAACACAGTTTGCATTTTTAGAAGGCAGCAGCTATAATGAGGCAACTGTTCACAATTAGCTTTCATCTCCCACAGTGGCTGGCAAGCTCTTCTCTCCATCCAGCATTTTCTCCATCCCTTGTCCTCTCCTCCTCTCTGCTGCCCTGTTTCTTATATACTAAGAGGAGAAAATGAAGACATTTCTCTGAGTTATCACCAGCAAAGCTGCTAAAAGTATTTCCCAGTCACTCCATTTCAAAAGGAGCTATGTTATGAAGACCTGGCAAGTCCATGAAATGAATTTTTTTTAAAATTTAGAATGTGTAGAATGTTCCACTTCTAGTCCAATTATTTTATAGGGCTGACTCTACCAAAAAAAGCCCTGGAGTTCAGTTATGTATTTGATAATCTGTAATCCCAGGTAATACTGTGATCCTCCATAATGAATGTCTTTCCTATGTGCTATTCCTCTGAATTATATTTTGTAAAAAATATTGGGAATAGTATGGGATTCCCTATATTTTTTGTGTAACATTTATGTAATCTAAGTATCTTTTAAAAAATTTTTAAAGAAATATTGGGAATAAAAAACATTGACTAATGTTTGTGTTTTATACACAAGGTGTGTTCATATCCATGTAAGAAATGGCAACACATTTCCTTTTCTGAAACAAATTGTCTGTAAAAATAACCAGCTGCTAACCTGAACCTTCATGTAAATTTCAATGGCTTGAGGCTACTAGGAAAGGAAAAATGAGTTCTCAGGCATCCCACTGGGCCGCCCTTCTTTCGGCCGCCCAGCGGTGAGCTTTCAGGAACAAGGACATACGCAGGACCCTGACCGTCGGGTTAGCATATTTCTGTGGTTTCCAAGCATGTTCAGTTTATCCCTGTCTTCTTTTCTGGAATAGGGATGTCTAGTTATTTTTGTGATGGTGAGGAAGTATGAGTGAAAATAAATGTCCTTTCCACCGAATTTTCTGACATTCGACGATCATTGAATGCAGACTGTAAATCTCTTAAACCACTCAAGCCCCACCCCGACTCTGGGCAGGGGGTCAGGGCAGCTGCTAATGGTTCCATGGGAGGCTGATTAGCCACCTAAAGGTCC
>PVKH010009700.1:0-18668 GCA_004027955.1 Chaetophractus vellerosus
TCGCTTCTCTTTCTTTCTTTTTTTTTTTTTTCCAGAGCTGAGGATCTTTAAAAAACTTACAAAGGCGCCAATTAGATGATCTTTTTTAGGTAGCAGCGGCTCTTACCGACCAGCATTCAAATGAATGTAAATAAGGAAGAAACAAGTGGTTTGAAGGAACCTTAGGATATTTAGGAATGTTTAAATTCTGAGAAATATAAAAGGGATTGAATACTTTCACTTTTAATTACAATTATTTTGTGAAGTGCACTATCATTATTGAGCATTCCTACCTTAATTAAAATGAGAACAAGCCTGTTTCGGATGTGCTTATTTATCAAAAGATATAAAGATGGAAAGAATTATACACTCTATATAAGCTCTATAAAATCTTCCAAAAATGTGATGTCAACAAGAAGGCAAAAGCTAAGAATCAGACTGGAGGTGTGACTAGGGGATCTCCAAAGTCCCTTCCACCCTAAGATTCTAACATCTAGAAATTCTTCTGGGTATTCTGCTTTGCATTCCCGTGGAGTATTTCCCTTATCAAAGTTAATGAATTTAAATAAATGCATAATGTGTTATTTTCAAATGTGTAATGTGTCATTTGCAAACTTTGGGTTTAAGCAGAATACACAGAACCCCTTGGAATTGATTGATTAATTAATTGATTGAATTTTGACCTACTTTTTCCCACAAAAGTTTGAGACAGCTGGCAGTCAAAGAAACATGAAATGCTCTCACAAAATAAGAACTGATGTACACCACCAAAATCAAGAAAACAATACAACAAAAGCAAAAGGAAAAAATCGGCGTCAACATAGTTGCTTTACTGAATGTCTAAGCTGGTGCTCGGCTTCCAGGCAAAGAAAGCAAAATGGGGAATTAGAACCAATTATATTTCTCATTTCCAGAAAGAAGGAGATGCCATTGTTCTTCAAGGGAAACCAGGCTTTTTCTATAAATTATGTCTAAAAAGATTGCTCACGGAGAATTTGATATAAGCATGGCTAAGTTAGGTAGTAGAGAAAACCTTCAACCTCGTCTCTATCTGCTTTAGCAAATTTTGTTTTAGCAACTAAAATAAAAGACAAGTGTGTAATATTAAATATAATTTACTGTGTGCAGTTCTTCAAGGGAATAAGCTAATGCGATCCTAGTGTGCAGGCATTTGGTGACAATAAATGAAGCAACGGGAGAATAAACTGACCATTGGCTTATATTGTGGCCTGTTGAAACACAGAGATACTTTAAGACTTTTGAGTTTTGTAATACAGGTTGCCTCTGTATTAATGCCTTGAAGTTTTCATTGTTCTGTTTGTTGATTTTTATGATACATAGAGTTTCTTTTTTGGTTCACAATAATAATAATAACTAGTAGTTACCGAACACTTCCAGTATGTCAACGTGACAATTCAGGACTCCAAAAAGATTTCCCCAAAAGTTGAACCTTCTCTCCTACTCAGATGAGAGGGAACTGGCTCCTAGAGAGGGTATTTGACCTGTTCCCCTCAAATGGAGTAACTTTCTCTTCATGAATTTGCCAAAAGTAACAGCAACACATCATAACGCAATGGAAGTATGGGTTAAAATAGGAATTAAGAATATTGAACACCTTGGCTGAAGATTAGGTGCCGACTCTGGCTTGGTGGTCTGCTGGCAAGAGTGATAATCTCATCCGTGTATCAAGAAGGGGGGGGGCAAGGCCTGGCATTTATCAGTCCCCCGAAGCTCCTACCAAGTGCTTCCTCCTCTTGTTTATTTATCTGTTCATGTGATGTTTTTGTTTTGTCTTGTTGCTGATCTTCTTGTTTGTTTTGTTCTGTTTTTGTTATGAATCATTTTTAAATTCTTGCATACTGGGAGAAGGGGCAAAGGGAAGGGGGCTGAACTGAAACTCCTAGCAGCCCCAGCTACTTCTTCAATCATCAGTCCAAGTGTGTGATACATTTATTCTTCGCATTGATGGCAAGCAAGTAAACCATAGCTAAGTCAGCTACTACCTAGTCTACTGGAAGCAGGTAAGTCTGAATTTGCAACTACCTATTACACACCTGGAGAGAGGTGGGGAAGTACCAAGGAGTTCAGCTTAGAAATATCACCTAAGGAAAAAGTCAGTCCCATTGTTGCTTTACACCCACAAGCAGACCTGTTTTCCTGGGTTCAAACGTTTACTTATTAGAGCATCAGAAATGCAATGTAATGCATCCAATGACAAGTATGTGTTGTATGTGTGTGTACTTGTGTTCTTGCACACACTTATATGTGTGTGTTGAAAGCATTACTAGGCCTCAAGCTCTTTCCATAAGCAGTTCTTTTATGGGTGCCATAATAACCTAGAAAACACCAAATAACCTGGCCTAAAGCATGTTAGAAATCATTATTAACCACAGGGGCCAAAGGACAACATGAGACAGAACGACGTGATACCCTGCACTTATTGCAAATGAATACCGTTTGACCCATATTTACATAGATCACGCCAGTCTCTTCTCATGATGAAAGGGGGTTTTGGTTTCCATGTTTTCAGGGCCTTGTCTTCTTTCAAGTTTCTATGGCAGAAGGCAGCACCAAGTAGAATTCCAGATGTTCCCATTCATGAAGATACTCTGGCATGGAAATGGGCATCTCTATATGAAGAAGCCCAGTTTTCCTTCCTTTTTCATTCCATGGTTGGAATGCAAACTATGGAGACTAGAGGATCCCTGAGGATTCAGAGTGGCAAGGATGGTGTAAAAGAAATGAAACAGAAGTCTACACAAATGTATGACCACTAAAGCTACTCTGCCTTTAAATAATGACACATCCCAGCAGTGAATAGACAATAAGCTTCTGTTCGGTTTATTCCATTCCGTTTTAATTAGGTTCAGGTTTACTGTAAGCATTTAAAACCAGCTTCCCTGTAATACTAGCCAGACCCTACGCCAAGCACTTTACCAGTATTTTATCGCTTAATCTTCACAACAGCCCTCAGAGTGTAAACCCCACTTTATAAATGAGGAAACTGAGACTTGGAATTATCAGACAGCGGGTAAACCAGGAGGCAAAGCCAAGTCCGACTGATCTGGAGCCTGCACACAGCTACGCTGACATTCAAAGTTGGCAGACAACCAGATGGCATTTTTCACAATTTTAAGGCAGAGGCTGCAGTGAAGGTACAGTGATCAAGGAATTTGAATTTTGAAGACCTGAGTTCAAGTTGTGCGATCTTAGGCAAGAACGCTTAGCCACTTAAGTCTCAATGTCTGTAAGATGGGCACATTTTTTTTAAATCATCTTGCCAAGTTTTTGTATGAATCAAATGAAATAATGCAAGTGAATATACTTTGTATAGTACAATACATTGTATGGAATTATTATTATTAATAACTTTCTGTAGCTTGTTCCCTCTCCTGATTATTCTAATTGCTATGGTGGAGAAATCAGGCATGTTAGAATTTTCTGAGTGGAAGTTGGAAGTGTTTCTCTATAAATAAAATGTGAGAACGTCAGAGTATCACCACTCTAATGTCTATTTTGACTCCTTGGATATGTATTTGCTTATTTTCTGGTTCCTAAATATGTTTCAAATATGAGAGTTACAACTAGATTAGTTGTAACTTTAATTGGCATATCTTTTTTTTCACATTAAAATATGTAAATGCGGTACTACTAATTTAAAATAAAGATAACCATTATTTTTATACTACAATTTCTCTAATCTTCTCCAATTTCTATTGAAGTGGAAATGAAGATTTTTACATAGAGTTGTAATTAAAGTATATGCAATCCCTGCTTGATTTTTTTGCATATTAGGAGGTGATTTGTAGGAAACTAAAATTTTCATGTTCATCATTTTGTGATTGAATGAAATTATCTAGAATTAATATACCATAAATAATTTATTCTTCTATTGTTAAATATGTATGTTGTTTCCAAATTTCTACAGCGGTTAAATTGTCCTGCTGCAAATATCTGTTTACTTAAAAACTTTCAGTATTCTTTCTTTTTTTTCTTTTTGCCTTCCTTCCTTCTTCCTTCTCTTTTGATTTTTGGCATTAATTTCCATGATTTGGGTCATCTTATCAAAAAGGATCAACAGTTATGTGCCTCCCCATATATGTCAATAGCTTGATTTTATTATCAACATAGTAGTGTTCTTATGTCTTCAAAGCATAGATACTCTGATTAAGTACATTTTAATTTTCCTATGTGATTTTTTTTAGCTCTTTATTCTATCTAAATTATTCCAGGTAAAAAGTGAGTTTTCGCAATGTTGATACACAAGCTTTCAAAAAGAGTCATTAAATAATATTAGCACTCCCCATTGTTTTCATGTCTGTGTATAAGAATAATCCTTTGAAGTATCATCTGATATATTTTTCTTTCATGATAACTTGTTTTTAATTCTGCATCTATTCCACCATTAAAACCTGATAGAGAGGATAAGGTTTATTGCTTCATTTAAGGGAAAAGAGAGAGGTTAGAATTATATTCTTGGCCCTTCCACTCCTGAGTAGACTTTGCAAAACTATAGCAGAGGTGATCATTCTTGAAGGCCATAATTATACGAGCAGGCTTGAGAGAGAAAGCAGGGGATGGGGGGAGGGGGGTCGTTTGTTTCAAGTTGTTGTTGTTTTTTAATTCCACACATCTTGGAAGACCTAGAGTTCAACCCTTATGGGGGGCATAATTTATATCCAAAGATAGGCTGAAATAAAGAATACATGATGACGTAAGAGTTAGCTGAGGGAATAAAAATGTTCCCAGGTGACAGGGAAGGGAGAAGTAGAGATAATATGGCAAGATAATATGGCAAGTTAGCAGAATGTCACCGCCATGATGAGTTTACATTATTTGGCAAAGATGAAGGGATGTCACTCCTGTGATTGCGGTATGCTTTGTAAGTCTCTGTCATAGCAGACAGAAGTTAGACACTCCTTTCAGGCTTGATGATGTGGGTGGCCATGTTGGAGAAGCTGCGTGAAAAGGAACTGCAGGCAGCTGCTAGAAACCCCTGACGTTCTCTAGGACCTGAGGACAGCCAACGGCCAGCAAAACGTCAGGGCCCTCTCTCCTACAGCCACAAGGAAATGAATTCTTCCAACAACCGGAATCAGCTTGGAAAGGGATTCTTCCCCTGTCAGGCCTCCAGATGAGAATGCAGCCCATCTGACCCCTTGATTTCAGCCTGTGAGACCCTGAGCAGAGAAAGCAGCCAATCCTGGAAACTCAGAGATAGTAAATGTGTGTTGATTTAAGGTGCCGGTTTGTGGTAAGTTGTTACAAACCCATAGAAAACAAATAAAAGGTTGAAATACCTAAGGGGGAGTAGATGGATTATATGAGCCCCAAATAGGTTAAGAGGATCCCACAGCAGAAAGAACTGTTCTCTGGCTGCTTGGAACATAACCTGTGGGACTGGAAGCCTTGCAAAGAAGCCTCAAGGCCAACAGGCTCCTAAACATTAGAAGAGTGGCTGAGAGAGACCTGGGGTCAGCTCATCAAATTCCAACCTCTTCAGCATTATACAGACAAGCCTCAGAAAATTCTCATAGCTGCCTAAAATTCTCATGGCTGAGTGCTTTAGTTTTGGTTTCCTTGGCTGCTCAAGCAAATGCCATGCAATAGGTTAATTTAAACAATGGAAACTTACTGGCTCACTGTTTTGAGCATAGGAGGAATCCCAATCAGGACTCACCAAGATACTGCTTTCTTCCTGAAGACTGGCATTCGGAGCTAGCTGCCGGTGATCCTTGGTCCTGGGCTCCTCTGTCACATGGAAATGCACAAGGTGGCCTCTCCCAGCCTCTCCCTTCTCTTCCACATTCCCTTTACTTTCAGCTTCTGGCTGCTCCTTCTGTGACTTGCTCTCTCTTTGACTGAATTTCATTCTTGTAAAGGACTCCAATAATAAGAATAAGGCCCATCCTGATTGAGTTTGGCCACACCATAATGGAAGAAGCCTCATCAAAAGGTCCTACTTAGCATAGGGTCACACCCACTGGAATGGATTAAGTGTAAAAACGTGTTTTGCTGGGGTGCATGGCTTTAAACCACCACACAGAGAGCCAATGGCCCAAAGATGCCCAGAGCGGAAGAAAGAGGACATAGAGGTCATGGCTTTAAAGCTTCAAGAGAAGGGTCAAAGGGTTGACTCCCCTCTTCTAACACTAGGATGGTTCAAAAGCCCATTTCCAACCTTAGAAAAAGGAAAAGGAGAAGGGGAAGGAAAGAGCCCTAAAGGACAGTGCTAAATCCAAAGAAACTGAATTTCTTTAAATTGGCACAATAAGTTTTTAAACAGCAATAGAAATAGAAATTTTAAAGCTAAATTATATTTTCATCATAGACAAATAAAGTGACTCTTTTGCCACCCATTTGGAGATCATAACTATGACAAATATAAAATATGTGTACATGAGTACGTATATGAATAGTCTATTTGAATTCTATTTTATCCCATCAACCCTATTTTCTGATATTTGGCATACAATATTCTTTTCAATTAGCTTTAACATTTTTCTGTTGATTCCTTTGTGTTTCAAACCTATAAAAAGAACCCATTTTCAATAAAGAAGTTTCTTCCATTTCAAAGCTAATTCCTCATATCTTTTTAATGCTTTGTTGGGATGACAAAATTCTCTAACACTAATGAGATTTCAAAGCAGGGACCTTTTTATATGTCTTCATTCTACTCCAAACATCTATAATGTCCTTAACACAGAACCAATTTAGTTTTCACAACTCATATGGCAACAATTATTAAATTATTCACATTCCCAGCCTTTATCCTAACCCTGGCCACTAAAAAGAATTGTGGTTTGAAGTCCTCAGTCTCCTTCTTTCCACTGGGTTGGACCTATTCTCTTAGACTTTGTAGTACAAAATCAGGAAGAAAGCTAGAGGCAGAGAAGGACTGGAAAGCTTTAGGCTGTGACTGGGAAGGCAGGCTCAGGAAAAGGTTTGAAGACTGTAGGAAGAGTTTAGGATGAAAGAAATGTGAAAGTCATTGTAATACATAAATGAAGTGGATGGGAGAGATGAAAAAAAATTTTTAAATCTTACTGTGGTATATGTATCTCCCTTCATGATATTTGAAAATGCAAATAAAGTATTTGTTATTTTAAAAGCATTGTGTGATGGACATGTTCAGTTTAAGCTGGGTGCATCTTTTTCTAGGCACTCTACGTGTGTTTGGAATTATTCTTAATAAGTACAACATGCTAAGCATGTTCAATTCTTTGATGGTTCAAAAGCTTTATTGCATTGAACACAAAGAGTGTGAATCTTCAGTATACTGAGGCTGTAGATATAAATGCAGTGCTTGAATTGAATATGGGGTATTCCCAGGATATACTACACAGAGGTTTGAAGGTTTTTTCTTAATGCATAAATCTTCGATTTACCTTTTGAATATTTCTCCTAAACGTAGTCAGAGTTCATCTAATTAAAGTTTAACCCACAGTTTGATACATGTGCATGGCTGCGTAAGAGACAACCACAAAATATCAGCAGCATAAAACGTAGTATTTATTTCTCACTCATAAAACTGCAGACCACTTGGGTTCAGCTGATTAATGGACTTGGCTCCAAATTGTGGTTGGGTCCAGGTCTGTTTTTCATGCTTTTCATGGTCCTTGGACCAGTAGCTATCAAAAGAATGTCATCTTTGGGTGAAGGGCTCAAGAAAGCAATTCCAACTGTGCAAGCACACTTCAAGCTTTTGGTTGCATTGTGTCCACTAAAGTCTCACTGGTCAATGCCATGGGTTGGCCAAACCCAAAGTCAAGGACAGAAGATGTGCAGTCTACTCAGCCTGAGGTCATGTTACTATTATAGGGGAGTGAAGAGTTGATAAGAATAATTCAGTCAACCACAGCATGCACATAGTGCTAAATTATATTTTATTATACATGTGTGACATTTGACATTAAATTATATGTGAATACATTGCTAAAATCTTTCCTAATACACTCACAAGATTCATGGTAATCCTTTCATTGGTATCATAGCATATGAAATATATAGCCAAAATTTTATTGGCTAGTTTCATGTCTTTAAGCCATGTTCCCTGAAGTAAACAAATGGGACTCGCTGTCATTAGCAGAATCAGAATGGAATGCACATGGACAGCCTACTGACATTGCTAGTCACTTGGAAAATACGCGTATAACAGCAAAAGAGCCCAAACACATGGGCTCTAGCACCGCTAACTGTGGATGCTCTCTTATTCCTGTTCCTGGCCACCCACTTCCGGAGTGAAGGTGACTCATTTTGGCACTTGGGAAGAGTCCAGTTAAAAAAAAATTGGTAGTAGCAAATGTAAACCTCATGGTGGAGAGACTGATAAGCCAGGAAAAACACAGGTTGACTTACAAAGCAGCAGGGAGCTAGTAGGGAGACTTAAAGAGGAAGACTGAATAGCTGCTACAATAGGAAAGGAAGACTGCTTTTGCTGTAGACCATTTTCGAAACTCCATGGAAACATGACTGTGATGCGAACCAGACAAAGGACTTCAGGAAGAAGCCATCCCAAGGTGGGAGGACATTGAAAATCCCCCAGCTAGAAAATATGAAGGAAGATTAAGGTTGATGACACTGAGTGTACACTTTGAATGGACTGTACAAAACACGGGGCTGTATAACAAGGGAAAGCCAGTGGTGGAAGATGGACTGTGGTTAAGAGACAAACATGAGAACAATCTCTCATGAACTATAACAAATCTAGTATTAATAATTGGGTGGGTTGGGGTAAAATACACCAAATGTAAGATATGGGCTATAGTTAGTAGTAATATGTTGATGATGTTATTTCATAGTTTGTAAGAAATATTTCACAACAATGCAAGGTGTTGGTGGTGGGGAGATGTGTGGGAGCCCTGTATGATGAGTTGCATGTTTGTTTTGCAACTTTTACTATTCACTTATTGTTTATGTGTGTTCATGTATGAATGATAAACTTCAATAAAATTTTACTTTAAAAAAAAGACTAAGGCCATTACAAACAAATGGGCAATGAGTGTTTTTGTTATCAGAAAAGTTTATTGCTCAGATCAATGGCAGAAAATATCAGAACCAAACGGAGCTCTCACCTGGGAGCAGATCAGAGAAGCACTAGCTTACACTACCCCAGCACCCAACCTGGGGTCAGATAGTAATGGCTGCCTCCCACTTTTGACATTTGTATAAGAAATGAGATTTTAGGCCCTCATCTGTCTTAAGTTGTGGAGCCTTGAGCTATTCATTTATTGACTCTCTGTCTCAAGCACCAGCTATTCATAATTGGTTTAAAACTATATAAATATAGTAACACGTCTACCCTCCTCTTACCTTAGAGAGAATGAGAAAAAACCTGCAAAATTACATGAAACTCTGCAGAAGCAAGGCGTGCATCCCAATCCAGGATCCAGTAGTTACTCTTCTTTTGCATCCTGACTCATCCAAATCAGTCTTATTATACCAGCACTTTTAACGGATGAAAATATTGTCTCACTGCTGCTAATAGCTCAGTCTTGCTCAGTCTGCTCTCCATGCTGTAAATACTGCAGCGATGGTACTGCAGGAAGGGGTGGGGCGTTCTCTCTTTTACCCCAAAAAGAAAAGGTTGAGTGTAATTTGAGGGGATTTCAAATTCAGGAAGAGGTCATTCCTCCTCCACTAACTCAATCTAGATGACTGGCCCACATTCCACAGTGTGGTTCAGTTTCCAGAAGATGTGGCTTCAGTATACTCGAGAGATTTTTTTTTCTGTCTGCATCAATTGAAGCACCTGGAAATGTCATGGAGGACAACTCTGTTTGGCAAAAGCTCATGTATCACAGTAGAGAGTATATCCAAACTCATTTTTTGAGCGAGATAGCTTAGACCATACAAACTCTACAGTTTTGTGATCAAGAAAGAAGTCTTGTCAATTAGAGTATGTGAAGAAGAAATTCCAGTTTACCTTACAGAGGGTAATGGGTCTCCTTGAATTGGACTTTCCCAGGGGGAACATTCTAGAGGCACCATCCCAAATCATCTAGATTTCCACATATTAAATTAAGATAATAGTATTATAAGTTATAAGACAGTAGTTATTATTATTTGTTATTATTTTAAGTTATAAGGCAGTATTTCTAGTGATATTTAAAACTGCAGCCACGGATTCTCTTTGCATGTGAAATAGACAAAAGATACCTAGATGGCTGTTTTGTGGCTCAATAAGAAAATACAAAATTGTTATAACTATCAAAAATTTTTGTTTGCTGCCTAGAAGTTCATCTTACTTTGGCTAAGCCACTGGTCTCAACACTGACCTCTGGCCTAATTACTAAGAAGCTTTCTGGTCCTGGGGCATAAACTCCCCCTGAGCCCAAACCTGCATCTGCTGCCATCTCCACACCTCATCCAAAACCCACAGCTGGTCCCAAATGATAAGCTTACATTCCCACTGCCGTTGGACCCCCGTCACTTTCCCTTTTCATGTGCAATCGTTTCAAACTAACCAACCCTTGACTCCTGTGGGAAACCCCTGGACCTCCACCCCTGGACCATGGTAAAGGCACAAGCCCACGGGTCCCCGTCCTTCTGGCTCTGCCTGTGCGCTCCCAGCCTGCATGCTGAGCCCCTGGTGGTGGCTGCACTTCCCCTCAACCCCTCATGGCCTGCCTCTCTCCCTGGGACCTGTGAATAATAAACTGTCACTTTGCATGCATAATGGCCTCCGTTTCCCATTTGTCACACCTATCTCCACCAGGACCCAAATTTAAAATCCAACTTAACTAATTTGAAACAACAATCATAATAATTTATGTTATTTATGTATAGTATTGAACAGTAATGAAACCACTTCCTAATATCTCTTTAAATACTAAAACTGTTAGAGTTGTCTTTACCTACCCTAAGTGAAAGATAATCAAATAACTTAGTGATTATGTTCGTACTTTAGATAGATCATGGTTCTAGAGTCAGCCAGGCTTGATCATAATGCTTCCATTCACGCTGGCATTGGAGACAAAAAGAGCCTGGTCTTTGGAGTCAATGGATCAAATCCAGTTTGTATCCCAGCTCTTGGCAAACGGTCCTTTCTCATCCAGCCTCAGTTTTATCATCTATAAAATAAGGATGAAAAACCTATTAATAAAATTATGAATATAAAGTGCCAGACATGAAGAAGACATCCAAGATAAAATCTCTAGAATAAGGAAGATTTCACTGTTCTTGTGCATCTTCTAAAAGTCTTCCTTAAAGCCTCTTTTTAAAGAACCTAGGACTATTTTCTCAAACAAAATGCTTTTACAAATGTAGGCTGTAGCAATTTGAAGCTTTTGTGGACCCTGGAAAGCCCTGTTTCTAAAGCTAATCCATTCCTGTGCGTGTAAACCTATCACAGAAGGGAACTTCCTTTGGATTAGATCACTTCAGTAGGGCATGGCCCAGGGTGGGTCTTAGTCCTCTTACTGGAGTCCTTTCTAAATGGAAGAATAGAAAGCTACAGACACAGAAAGAAGGCTGCAGAGACAGAGAGGAACCCAGAAGCTGAGAGAGAAAGCCCAGGGAGCCAGAAACTGAGAGGACGCCACTTTAGCCAGAATGAGGCTGGGAGAGAGGGAAGAGATAAGCTGACGTTGCCAGTGTGTCCTGTCACGTGCCTGATTGCCCGTAGCTGCAGCTTGGGGAAAAGGCTCTCCTGATGATGCCTGGATCTGGACACTTTCTCGGCCTCAGAGCTGTAGGCTTTTAGCCTAATAAATTCCCATTGTGAAAGCCAACCCATTTCTGGTACATTGCTCCCAGCAGCTTTTAGCAAACGAAAACGTAGGTCATGAGTTCCATGAAGGCAAGTTTCCAAATTCTTTTGGCTACAGTCACAAAACTAGTGCCACAAACAGGGCACCAAAAAGTCCTTTAAAAATACCACTCTCTGTGATGGGCCAAGTTTTGTTCCATAACTCGTTTGGATAAACACTAAATTGGAATGACGACCTCAAAAAAAGAGGCTGGGAGAGAACGCCACCTTGGCCTCTCAGTCCTATTTGCACTCCCTATAGCATGCAGTTTAGGCGAGGAATCGGGAAATTCAAACACTCAGCTAATAATCCCGGTGGATGTTGAAAAGGCCAAGCACTTGTCACAACTGATCGCTTACTCCCCTGACAACAGCTAGAATGAGGACACGGTGATGCTCTTTCTCATAGCTGACAAGCAAACAGCTATTGGCAGTTCCTAATTTATAGATACTCCTGAATTTGGTTTCTTGGGTATAGGAAGAGAAGAAATTTTCCTTTATATTTTCTAGCAAAAGGGAAAAGCCTAGGCAATCTTCTGAAATGAAAATGATAGACTAACTTCTCATTTCCTTTTCTTCACCCCATTTTCTCAGCTCCTAATGTTTTTTTTTTTTTTTTTCCTGTTTCCAATACCAAACTGGACTGGTTGCCCCAAACTCCTTCATTGAGATCCCACCTGGTCTTTTCCTACCACCCCAAATTCCTTCAAGCAAAATGATTCCTTCCCTCCATTCCCCCTCCAAAAAAGAAAATTCCCAAAAGAATACTAAAATTTACAGTAATCATGGTAAAATAATTTATGCTCATTTGTGATGGATGGATATTTGCATATTTAAAAGAGTATGACTGTTGTCAAAATTAATGCTTAAGTAGTAAAATGTAGGGCAGTGTCACAAAGCATCAAGTCAATATGAGCTTTTTTTTTTTTACAAAGAGAAGGATTACGTTTTAGATCATTTTCAGGATCTGCTCCCCCAAGCTGATCTGATTTTTCATAGATTTGTTCCTTCCTCAAATTTTGCTACCATGGATTCTCCACAAGCTCCACACATCTTTTGTTTGTTTTTCCCCCAGCAAGAGTCCCTTAATAACTGGGTCTCTGGCAATAAAGACGGAAAAGATCTTGTGGGTGAGGGCACATTTGGGCTTCTGAGTGTGTATCACCTGGGGGGGCAGATTTTTCATCTGAATATTGATGAATAGAGTCAGCACAGATGGCTGACCCTGAGCTAGAGACATGCCTTTTAATATCACCGCCATCTACAGAAACAAAGCTAGATATGGGTAGAATTTAAAATATGTCAGGCCATAGAGGGGAAAAAAGATCGTTTTCCAAACGTTTATAGATCAGGCACTGAGTTGATAATCCCACGAGAGGACTCCCAGTCCCCTGGAACTTGAAAGAGCTTGCATGAGCCTCCAGGCTGCCCCATCCCTACAGACGACTGCCAAGAACTGTCAACCCAACTGTTCTGCAGAGGAAGAAGCTCACGCTTTGGCAGGTTAAATGTCACACCCAGAGGGAAACTGCAGAGAAAAGAATCCACATCTCAAACTCCCTCAATACCCTTCCCTGCAGGCCTTCCTGGGCTACCTCCAGAATCTCTCCGCGTTTAGCCTACCCATTGCGAGTACCAGAAAGCACAGATGTGCACAAAAGCACAGTTTAAATTGTGAGCCTTTGGATTTGTTTTTATTTGACTCTCCAACGTGGGTTCTTCTGTCAGTCGTTCTCATTTTGAATCAGGTAATAAAAAGAGCTTCAACTTCCCTGAGTGAGCCAATTTTGAAATTTGGCTACTTCTTGCTACCAATGCAGCTGGGATAAACGTAGAATTGCGAATCCACTCTGCACTTGCTAAACTACCTGACCTTGTGCAAATAACTCAGCTTCTCTCAAAGACAACTTCCCCTTCTCTGGAATGGGAATAATAATACACATCTGATAGAGTGGTTTTTATGATTTGACAGCAATGTCATGAGAATTATTGCAATAGACTCAAATCTGGTCCCCTGTCTTCTCCCCTTGCCCACCTTTCATCTATTACCAACACAGCAGCTCATCTGGTTGTTAGAAATCTTCTCACTCCTCTGCTCAGGTGTCCTCCCTCCGCCACCTGCCTTCTCATCACATTCAGAGTAGAAAGCAAAGTCCTTCATTGGCTTCCTTGATCTGAAACCACTCTCTGAGTTTACCTGCTGCCACTCTTAGTCTGGACCATTTTGTTTCGGCCACTCTGGGCTCCTCTCTACTTCTCAAATCTACCAGAAACACTCTTGCCTCAGGGTCTTTGCACTTGATGTTTCCTCTGCTTAGAAATTTTTTTCCTTCAATATCCACATGGGCCACTCGCTCACCTCCTTTTAGGCGTTTATTCAAAAGCTATCTTCTCAGAAAGGTTTTCCCTGACTGACCTATGAAAGATTCTAACCCACCCCCTTCCCAACATTTCCTCTTATCTGCTTTATTTTTCTCCTTAGCACCAACTAAAATACGCTACGTTCATTACTTGCCTTTTGTACTGTCTCTCCCACTAAACTATAAGTTCCATGTTAATATTTTGACCATTCATGAACTATTGACTTGCATAAAAAGAAAAGAGAAGAAAAAGAAAAACTCAACTTCTTTGAACTAGGGTTTCTTCATCTATCTCCAGCACAGTCCCACAGCAACGCCTGGCACACAGTAGGTACTTAATAAATGGTTGTTGAATAAAGAACTGAATCTAAAAGACCTTTGAAAATTACGACCTTTGAAGCATCAAAGAGGAGGAGAAGAACAAAAGAAGGGCAAAGGAAGAGGGAGATGTGAGGAAAGGAGAGAGAAGTCTCATGTCAGAGATCCCAGATCACAGTGATACGGGAAAGAAAAGAATCTGGTCGCAAGAGGAAGACTGAAAGGAAATCAGTTAGCACAGTTGAAAATCCCAGGGAAGAAACAAAAGGAAGCACAAGAAGGAAGGGCTGTTCTTTGCTAATCACAGTGTTCAGGAGATTTAATTATAATTTTATCATGAGCTGGGGCAGTGCTATCCTTAGAAACTTAGGAATCATCCTCTAACTAAAATGTTTTAGTTTACCAGGCATATGAAAGCAGATACCATAAAATGGGTTGGCTTTTAAGAGTGGAATTTATTAGCTTGAAAGCTTACAGTTTCGAGCCTGAGAAAAATGTCCAAATCAAGGCATCACAAGGCAATGCTTTCTCCCCAAAGACCAGCTGCCAGCAATTCTGGACTCTTCTGTCACACGGCAAGGCACATGGCGGTGTCTGCTGGTCCCTCCCTTCACTTCTAGGTTTCTCTGCTTTCAGCTTCTTGCTTCCTTGGTGTGGTTTTCTCTCTATTTGAATTTCATTCTCTTATAAAGGACTCCAGTAAGAGGATTAGGACCCACCCTGAGTGAGGTGGGTCACATCTTAAGATCCTGCTCACCCAAAGATCCTACTTACCATGGGTCCACCCCCACAGGAAGGGATTAACTAAGAACATACTTTCCTGGGGTACATACAGCTTCAAACTACCACATCCTCTCCCCTACAAAAGACCAATCCAACCATTCCCTCAAGGTGATCATGAGCTTGTGAGAGGTCTAAAGAACGTAGAGTGATTCTAAGGTGCCGTTGGCGATTGGACCAAACGGCTCCCCATCACCATCTTTTTTCTTGGGAAACTGGTTTGAACACATGTGAAATGCCAAGTATTCAGTCTGAGGCATGGTCACACTCTGGGATGTTTTACTCCCCCATGCACCATAGTCATATGCAGATGCATGCACTTCTTTAATACATAATTCATAGATCCCCAATCTCCCTGCAATGCAAGGACCATGGAATTCTATATTTTTCCTGTTCAGATCCCAACCAGTGGAATCCCCTGGAACTAGGAGTTTTTAGCAGGCTGGAGGAGGCTTCTTTCCCATGCCTGGCAGGCTGCCTGGGACCTCAGGCAGAGACTCTCCTCCTGGGGGAGGGGTCACTTTTCTCTCCTGGGATCATTTCCTTCTCTGGCACTCCAGCCTTGCAATTTGAATGTGCTGAACTTTGCTCTGAGCCAGCTTCAGAGGTCTGTGCTGGGAAAAACATCATTCCCTTTGCAACATGTTTGGGATTTTTATTTAGCTAGAGCCTCTTCATCCCAAGGACTTAAAGCATGATGCAAACTTTGGCTCATGAATCAAAACAAATCTCCCTAGCTTAGAGCTACCTGTATTTGCATAACAACTTAGCAGATCCAAACAGTAGGACAAGGCCAGGTGAAATAAATGGCCAAGGTCATGGTTGTCTGGAAGTGGGATTGGAATTCAAAACTGTTGACCCCCAGAGCTTGCTTTGCCCCAAAGATGTCTCTCCCACCTCCTTCGAAATGATACTGTGGCATAAAATAAAACAAATCCACTCAATGCATGCTCTTAACCCTCTCCTTTCCTTCTAATTCCAGATCAGCCCGGTCATGGAGGAAAAGGGGACCGACCCCCTGACCCACTTTGTAATCATACAAATGAAATCGCTTGGTAGGAGCTGTCATCCGGGGGACTTTGGGTCTAAATTAGGAACTGCTGTTGACTGTGTTTGAAACTTTAAAAGTACTTTGAGTCTCTTTAATTTCTTGTACAAATAATTGATTCGGATTGTCTCCATTTTTTTTTTTATTCTGGGAGCCTGAAAACATGGGGATTCTTTAAAAACAAAAACAAAAAGCAAAGGCCCGCATGCCACAGAGAAGGAAGCTGAGGAAATCAAACGTGTAAATGATTCTCGCTTTAATACGTTTTAAAGCGACACACGGAAGAGAAGTTCCTTCAAGTCTCAGTTTCTCTGAACCTAGCCCAGTGAACCACTGGATTTCAGATTCCTCCGGCGCGACCAGAAATTCCGAATTCTCTGCGGCCCGGAGCCCTCGCCCTCTTAGGTCGCCGGCAATCTCGCCAGCTACGGCCCCCGGCCTCTGACGCGGGAGGACTTTGCGGGGCGCGGGCTGCGCCACCCGGGAATCTCGCCATCTGCGGGCGTTTAGCGCAGCCAAGCGACCGGCAGGCGCCAGGGCTCGGCCGCGGGGAGGCGCCGGCCGAGGCGGGGAGAACTTGGGCGCAGCGAGCAGAGCCACCCTTTGCTGGCCAGTCGCGTCGCTCCTCCGTGGACGCGAGCGGCGGCTGCGACTGGGCGGAAAGAGAACGAAGGGAAGGAAGAGAAGGAGTCGCGGGGGAAGAGGGAAAATGAAGGCAGCGCTGCGGACGCCCGCGGCAGGGTGGCAGACGGCGGAGCAGCGCGGCTTTTCCGCACCCCGGGCGTGAACGGCCTCTCCCGCGCGGCCCCAGGACAGAGGTGGGCTGCGTCTGAGCGGAAAAGGCGGAGGAAAGAATCCAAGTGAGCGCGCCGTCTCCTCTGTCGCCTCTGCCCCTTTGGAACTCCCTCTGCTCCTCCGTCCAGCCGCCCGCCGGCCGGGACGCAGTGCCCGAGGCGCCCTGCCGATGGGGCGCGCAGGGAGCGGGCACCCACGCCGCGGGTGACAGGCGCCGGCCCGCCCGCCTGCCCCGCTCCGCGCAGGGACCGGCGGGCAGAGCATGTGAGGCGGCGGCCCTCGGAGCGGGATCCGAGCCTGCCGAGGGCGCGCTAGGCTGGCCCCAACTCGGATGGCCGCGACACCGCTCCGGCTCTGGGGCCCGCTTCGCCGCCGCCAGTGAGCTGCGCGCGGGACCTGGGGGCGGAGACCTTAGGCGGCGGCGGCCCCCGGGCGAGCCAGGCGCAGGAGGGGGCGCGCTTTCTCCCTGCGGGTCTCAGTAATGAGGAGACTGAGTTTGTGGTGGCTGCTGAGCAGGGTCTGTCTGCTGCTGCCGCCGCCCTGCGCCCTGGTGCTGGCCGGGGTGCCCGGCTCCTCCTCGCACCCGCAGCCCTGCCAGATCCTCAAGCGCATCGGGCACGCGGTGAGGGTGGGCGCGGTGCACCTGCAGCCCTGGACCTCGGGCCCCCGCGCCGCCAGCCGCGCTCCGGACCGCAGCCGGGCAAGCGCCCAGCGGGATGAGCCGGGCCCAGGGACGCGGCGGCCCCCGGCGCCGTCGCCGGGCGCACGCTGGTTGGGGAGCGCCCTGCCTGGCCGCGGGCCGCCGGGCGCGCCGACGACCGCGGAGGGCGCCGGGGCCGAGACCCTTTGGCCCCGCGAGGCCCTTCTCTTCGCCGTGGACAACCTGAACCGCGTGGACGGGCTGCTGCCCTACAACCTGTCTCTGGAAGTAGTGATGGCCATCGAGGCGGGCCTGGGCGACCTGCCGCTCTTGCCCTTCTCCTCCCCCAGCTCGCCGTGGAGCAGTGACCCCTTCTCCTTTCTGCAGAGCGTGTGCCACACCGTGGTGGTGCAGGGAGTCTCGGCGCTGCTCGCCTTCCCCCAGAGCCAGGGGGAGATGCTGGAGCTCGACCTGGTCAGCTCCGTCCTGCACATTCCAGTGATCAGCATCGTGCGCCGCGAGTTTCCGCGGGAGAGCCAGGTGAGAGGGGCCGCGCGGGCGTGGGGGCGCGCGGGGCGTGGGGGCGCGCGGGAAGTGGGGGGCGAGCGGGAAGTGGGGGCGCGCGCCGCTGGGGCCGGGACCCGAGGGCGGAGCCCAGCGGGCCGAGCGAAGTCCGAAGGAACTTGGGGCTTACAGCTGTAACAGCGTTTAAGGTTCGGACCACATCCGCGTGTGGGAGGGCGAGGTAGGAGGACCTGCGGAGAAGTGAAAAACAAACAAATAAACAAACAGAAGAGCATTTTAAGCGTGGCTGGAAGCAAAATGTGAGGTGGGGGTCGCGGAAGGGAAGAAGGAAGTGGCGAGAATAAGCGAAAAACCTACACGATTTGACCAGCTGGGAAAAAGCTAGGGGAAGTCCTAAGAAAGTAGCCGAAGTAGGGGTTTCGGGATCGTGGCGAGCGAGAGAGCGTGGACTGTTCCACGCGGGGCGGGGGAGGG
>PVKH010009701.1:0-18663 GCA_004027955.1 Chaetophractus vellerosus
GGCTGTGCTCCATCCGCGGGCGACCTGCCCTGCCCGTGGCAGCTCTTGCCCTGTCCGTGGCAGCTTCTTGCCCTGCCCACCGCGGCTCCGGCCTGCCCATGGCGGCTTGCCCTTCTCAAGGCGGTCTGCCCGCTAGGAGAGGTCCCCGGGAACCGAACCCGGGGCCTCCCATGTGGTATGCCGGCGCCCTATCCACTGGGCTATCGAGCCGGCCCTATTTTCATTTATTTTTAACCCCCTTCCCACTTGTTGTTTGTGCATGCTATCTGCTCTCTGTGTCTGTCTGTTGTATGCTGGTCCTTGCTTTAGGAGGCACCGAATACCAAACCTGGGGTCTCC
The DNA here is from genome assembly GCA_004027955.1 of Chaetophractus vellerosus. Lineage (NCBI taxonomy): Eukaryota > Metazoa > Chordata > Mammalia > Cingulata > Chlamyphoridae > Chaetophractus > Chaetophractus vellerosus. The sequence continues at coordinate 340 of PVKH010009701.1, forward strand.
CATGTGGGAGGAAGGCACCCCATGGCTTGAGCCACTTCCGCTCCTACACAATACTCTTTTGTAATCGCATGTTGCCCTTAACAATGTGGACTAAACACACTCTCTTGTCACTAGGGAGCCATTGATAACATGCTTTCAATGCTCAATGCTAAATATTTCAAATGCTAAATGCATAATGGGTACAGGGTCTCTGTTCCGTATGACAGCACAGTGCTGGCAGTCGACTAGGGAGGGTTGCACCACACTAAAAATGCAATCATCACCACTGAATTGTATACTAGGAAATAATCAAAATGGGAAATGTAATGCTGTATACATGTTACCACAACAATTTCCTTTTTATTTAACAAAAATGAACAAGTGGATGGTGGACAATAATTTAGAAAGTAGTTGAAGAAATTCCCCAAGCTGGGGAATGAACTGACTTTATAGATTGAAAGAACTCACACTATTCCAGGACGGAATGATTAGAAAAGACACACAGAAGAACATATGCAGGTAAATATTTTGAATTCCCAAAAGAGGGAGAACATGTTACATTTCTGGACTTAAAGGACAGTTTTTGGCAAAGGCAAGAGAGCCAAACTGACATCATACTTCTCATCTGCACCATTGCAAGCTAGAAGAATTGCAGATTGCTGAAAGCTAGGAATTTAACCCAATAGTCCTATAAACAGATAAATTATCATTCACCTGTTAGGGTAAAAATATATTTTGTGCATGCAATACTTCAAAAAATATTACCCAAGACCCCCAATCCAAAGAAATAATATAGTTGCTAGCCAATCAATATATCAAAATAGATACCTTAAAATGGGAAGCAATATAGACAAGTCCACATGGTATAGACATATGAAGAGACAGAAATGCTATTGAAAAGAAAAAGAAATTGAGAAATAGGAGTCTGCTAATCTGAGTCAGCTCAGCTGACATGTGTGAGACAGGCTAGCTGCAGAGGTCAACCTCAAACCTAGGGTACGTGCTGAAAAGCTTGGGCTTCTGGGCTTGCTGTGTCCTGAGCCCGAGTTCATGGAAGGGTGGAGGTGCTTTGAACATCACTCCCTTCACCCATGAAATGTTTCTGAAACTCATTTTGCTACATTACTGACCCTCTGATGCTGGATGGTGATAAGGCTCCTTGGTGCACTTGTGCTGGCCTCCTCTGAAATGTGGGCTTCTGCCTAGAGTCTGTATAACTACATTCTCGTGGACTAGGTATTCTCTATTAAGGTAAATAAAACATTAGCTATTTTTCACTAGGATGTAGATTAAGACAAACACAAAGATACCACACTGTCTATGCCAAAGTGGTTTAAATTAAAACACATACAAGCTAACCACTGGCATGTCAAGGGGGAAGCAGTGGCAGTGATTCATCTTGAAGCGGGCAATCAGGGGAGTGTTTTATCTGGTGGGAATTTATAAACAATAATATAACCAAAGATTGTGTCTGCTTTTTATTACCACCATGAAATAGAGGCTCTAGAATCGATGACAATGATACAATACCTCTTTCCAGAAGAAAAAATCTATTGTTTTTCTAAGTTCTAAACAATTGTTGGGGTTACTATTGATTATTAATTATACAATGTAAGCATCCAATTAGAATTTTGTATTACTTATCCTTTAGTTAGCATTGCGTTTTACATGGAAGTTAATCTGGAGAACCCCCAATGATACAGCTGGTCCCCAACACACATGGATAAAGCAACAGGCATTTTTTTCAGAATAAATTTGTAAAGCTTCAGAATCATTCAAACTTACTTCTGACACTTGCTTTCTACAGCCCATATGTAATAACTACTTCTGTGTATAAACAGTTGATCCAAACGAATAATTTTTGCACAGTGATTGTAAAAACAAAGAAAAAGAAATTAAATAACTTTAGTTTGTCGTTCTAACCTATAGGTCAATTGGAGCTCAAATTGTGTTTAAAACTTAAAACAGTGAAGCAGTGCAAACTGTGAGGCGCAATATTACTGTTTGGTAAGGGCAAATTTTAATTTACAAATGAAATTTTTACTGAATATAACTAATACAATACATTCCTATGAATGAAGTTTATATGAATTTTACATTCATAAACAAATTTAAAATGCATTCTTTTTAATTAGAGTTTTTTCATAAAAAGAAAATAAAATTATACAATAGTGGTATGATTTAGTAGTTGCCTAAATTGTGACATTAGGTTTCATTAAAATTCAGGTAGATGTTAATGGACAATTACTTATATATGTTATATAAGATTGTCCCCAAGGAGCATATTCAAAATTTAAGGTAGATAAAAAAAACTACTGAGTAAATGATTATGCTTTTATCTTTGTTATACTGCTTATTTATTATACTATATTATATATCATACTATGCTATTTTATTTTGATTTATATTGCTTTCACTGGAATGATTTTATATATATGAAGTTCAATAATAGGCACTTCTTAGCGCCTGCATTTCTTTTCTAGCTATTATTTTTATTAGTTTAATTTCATAATTATTTCATAATACATAATACCACAATTATAAAATACCACTTTTTTCATATGGAGGAGGCAGTATTAAAAAACGAGGTTTAGGTACTCCAGGTAAAAACTATATCAGGTATGCCATTGACTATAACACACGCACGGAGACACACTCACCCCTTTATCCCTCTCATTCTAGATTTTTCTTCACGCTTTGAACTTGTTACCACGAGTGGAGCTCTGACATCACACGCCTGGGACGTCTCCCAAGGTGCCTGTCTATGATTTCCCCTAATGTCAGGGACCAGCAAGTGGGGAAAAGGGAAAAGACAGAGAATGAAGATCGGGAAGTCTATACTTGTCACAAATATGGAAAAACTTTTTTTTTTTCGGTTAAAACTTTCTATGTTTTCACCGGGAAAAGAACATGAAGAGCCTTTTAGTGAGACTCTTTCAAAGTGCAGGACCCTCCGGCACAGCCTTGTCAGCCGCCAGTTAGGGTTAGCCCCAGCGTTGCAACCTAGTAACAGATAGGGAAAGGCAGTAACACTCAGGGCCCAGTTAATTTCCGTAAATCCACCGCTTCTCTCTAGTTGTGGAAACTGGACCATGAGGCCCGGCACAGAGCCCTGGAACTTTCCTTTCCGATCTCTCAACCCTGGTGGAAAATCAAAGTTTTGCCGCCGTTTACTACGGTTGACCCTATATATACATGCTCATCTACTAAAGCCTTGCAACAATTTTGGAAGGGATTATTTATTTATTTTTTAAGTTTAAACATTTTTTTTTCTCCATTTCACAAATAAGGAAGCATGTTCGGAGTGGCAGAGTAATTTCTAACCAGAGTCTCTCATCTAGATAGTGGCAGAACAATGATTAAATTTAAATCTGACTTTAAAACCCACTAGCCGTCTACCATCTAGCTCTTTTCCATAGTGAGTATTAATTTATTCACTTAATTAACTTATTTATTCCTTGACTTTAATGAGTGGAACCGGGTACTACCCTAAAATCATGAGGCTATAATAATTTTGACTGGCCATGGTTCCTCCCAAGTGGGGAATAGAAAGGGAGCAAACAGTGGGAATTGGGCCTCATAGTACAATGACCTTGCTTCTAGAATGGTCAGTTTTTCTATATGTTTATTTTCAAAAAATTTGTGGGAATGTATAACTAAGTTACCATTTTTATCTTCTCAAAAATTTATTTTATGTGCACATTTCTGGAACTACATTTTTATCTTAAGGCAATTCTGTTTGTGCTGAGTCATTTATCTTGTTCTCTGTGCAGTGATTAACCTGATTCTTAAGTAAATTGTGAAATTCTAAATTTAAAATTTACTTTTTGAAGTTCCTCTCAATGGCATTAGGCACTGTCTTAGTTTGCCACAGAGCTGCTAAAGCAAAATACTAGAAATGGGTTGGCTTTTACAATGGGGATTTTATTTAGTTAGGTAAAAGTTTACAGTTCCAAGGCTGTGAAATGTCCATGTCAAGGCATTAGCTATGGGTGATCCTGGGGTCCTGCCACGTGGTGATGCAAGATGGCCACCAATCTCTGCCAAGGTACCTGCCTTCTCCTCTAGAATCTCCCATCCTCTGGAGCTCAGCTGTGGGCAACCAGGCATAGGGCTTGTCTCTCTCTGGCCTTCCCTCTCAGTCTTGGCTACTCCTCTTTCTTCCCTAGTTCAGCTGTCGGCTATCAAGCATATGGCTCATCTCTTCAGCCTTGAGATGTTCCATGGGCCCCGCCTCTTGGGGGCTTCATGCTTGAACTCTGACTGCCAGCAATCTTTGAGTCCTTTTTCACATGACAGGATCAAAAATGGCAGCTTCCTTTCCCTGTTTTTGCATTTATATAAAGCTATAGTAAGAGGGCAAAGACCCAATCTGAGTCATGCCTCACTGATGTAGTCCAATCAAAAGGGCCCCACAACCACAAGAATGGATTAGTTCAAGAATATAACCTTTTTTGGGGATTCACAAATTCAAACTGTCACAAGCACTAAAGAAGCTAATTGATTCCTTAAATTGTCATTTAAGGTGGTTTATTTTTCTTTACATGCTGTTGAGTTATCGTATAAATATGTACCAAAATAGATCAGTAATCTTACTTTTTAAACTTTGATGTTTGAGAATAAATTGTTTTTATTGATTTTTCCTTGTGAGCTTCTATTTTTAAGAAACTTTGCTTATTGCCTAGTTAAAACTTTATCCTGTATTACAAATGAAACGAAAACCCCTCCCAAAATATAATTCTAAAGAGAATTGGACTGAGTGTATTGTGTTCAAAACACTTTTATTCAATGATCACTGTACACGGAAGCTGTCAGAAATTTTTATGGGTGCACTTAGTTAAAGATCATCAAGGTAATAATTTTTATGGTACTTAATATTTTCACGTGGAGTCACATTCATTAAACCCGATTAGTAGTCAATGGACCCATGAAGCTTGAAGCAAAGTGATAGCAGACACATCAATCAAAGGCTTAAAGGGTTAGAAAGGTTTTGTGAGATTATGTGGCCGACATTCTTCCTGTATTCAGATCTCAGTTGTTCCAGGCTGTAAAAATCTATTCTATTCTAAAATTCCTCAGGATTCACTAAGGATTTATAAAGGGGCTGTTGAAAGGCAGTGTGTAGCAGTAAGAAAATAGGTCTTGATATTCTTTAAGCATAAAATGGAGATATTTTGAAGATTCATCTTTCCTTTCACTTAAAAAATGTATGAATCACCTGCTATTAAAGATTGAATTGTGTCCCCCAAAAGAGATGTTGAAGTCCTAGTCCCCAGTATCTCAGAATGTGATGTTATTTGGAAACAGGGTCATTAAAGATGGAATTAAGCAAGTAAAAATGAGGTCATACTGAAGTAGGGTCCTAGTTCCAACATGACTGGAGAATTGGGTACAGACAGGCACAAAGGAGAAGGCCATGTGGAGACCAAGGGAGAATGTCATGGATCATGAAGTCTATAAAGTTCAGAGGGTGTGTGGTCTTCAAGCCTCCAGATCTGTGGCCACACATTTCTATTGATTTAAGCCAACTAGTTTGTGGTGCTTTGTTACAGCAGCCCAAGATAACTAAGACTCCTTCTAATAAGTACTTTCTTATTTTGAAAAGAGTCTAAGAACTTCAAGGAGAACTGCTAGAACCTCAATTTAAATAAAACCACAGCTCCTACTTAACCTATTTCAATGCTCTTTTAATGAAAGAAGAGAGCCACAAGGAGAAAACAAAAAAAAAGTCTGATATTTGTGGATCACCTGATGTTTGGGAACTAATGCAAACAGCCTTTAAGAACCTCTAGAAAATGTAAATCAGCAACACATGGGAACCTGCTTCTCTCGGCTTGTGAAACGCCACCTTCTCAGGTGTGCTTTAAAGGCACTTTCCCTTCAACAGATCCCTGGACAGCTGAGAGGAAAGTCATGGCATTCGAATGCCCACAATTTGCAGGAGATCCGAGCCTAGAATTGATTGACATGGATGTCTTCAATTGTTTTCTTCTCTAAATCTCTTGAGATGAGGTTGAACTTCAAAAAAATTCTATTTCTGAGACTGTAACAGGATGACAGTTCTGGTTCAGGTTCAAATTTGAAAATATTTTTGATTGTCCAGCTTTGCTTTAGGAAATATGTAGGCTAAGTGTTTGGTAAAGCTTATTTACCTGTAAATTCTGGATTGAGATTCAGACATTCCTAGAGTGGGGTGTGTAGATCATCAGAAATTTATTTGAAGGCTCAGTTTTAGGAGAGGTTTGTTTAAAGGATCCACTGTGCTGGATAATAACCCTGTTATTTGCTCGAGTCCATGAATTGATAGCATTTATTATACTGAAGATCCTTAAAAATACATTATATAAATTCTGTACTATGTAAATCCAATATGATGAGAAATTAAAAACTAATCTTTTCCTGCATGTTTGGGACCATGAAGTGAATACAGTTTTACTCACAGTAGGTCCTAAATAATATTTATTAAGTTAATACATGAATGACTAAATGAGTGAATGAATTAGTATGTGTTCATTTTGAACTCAAGAACTGTCATGCCTTAAGATCCCTTAGTTAAACCATGGACTTTAATTAATACTACAATTATGCTATCATCAATTGTAACAAATGTTCCGTACTGTTATTGGAAATGGTGGTCGGTGCCTAGGTTCTTGGCTTCATTGTGGAAAAGAATTCAAGGATGAGCCACAAATTAAGCAAGCAGAGACTTTATTGAGGGGGTAAAGCAAGAGAACAGAAGTGTACCCCCAGGGGGTGGGCATTCTCAAGGGAGAGAAATGCAAATTTCTGACCTGGGGTCTCTTGTTTTATGGGAGTACAGGACTCCAGGGTCTGCGCTGATTGGCATATTTGATACAAAACAGGGAAACTCTGTTGGGTGATTTGATTCTGTTAGGGGGTTAGGAGTTGCTCTCCGGTGGTGATATTCTTATGGCTGCTGTCCTCGAGATCTGCAAGGCATGTTGACTGGGGGTAATTAGTCTCTGGTCACTGTCCACGAAGTGTGAGTTAACCTGAAAGCGAGGTGGGGGGTGGTGGCAGTGCCCCCTTGCCCTTGCCTTTTTTCCCACCCTGTAATGATATTGCTGGCCACCTTCTGATAGCACACAGTGGGCTGCCAGCTGCAGGGTGAGTGCCTGTAAGCTGCCCTTCTAGCCTGCCTGTGGGCCCCAGCAGGTGAGTGCTAGCCAGCAGGCCAATGCCTCAGTTTCTCTTACCAGGCTTATTGAGTTTACTGTCCCCTTCCTCCTTAGGTCCCTGTTCTCTCCTGCCTCAACACCATTGGTAAGTTGTTGGTGGAGTGATACATGGAACTCCTGTGTTTTATGCATGATTGTTCTATAAACCCACAACTTCCCTAAAGAAGAAGAAAAGGACTCTCATGCCTTAAAAATCATTAAACACAGCTAATTGAATTTAACTGCTGGTCGTATTTGAGTTTTCTTATTTTGGAATTAAAAACTTCAATCCTAACTATAGTTAAATATCTTGGTATTCCTAAAATAGGTGACATGCAAGTACAAACATTAAAACACTCAGGTGTTCATCTTTTATCTACTATAATTCACTGTGTAAAAGCTCTACAGTCTTGCAAGCATTCAGCCCCAAACTTTTCTCTTTTTTTTCACCCTTCATTTGTTCTTGCTACAGTAATGATACAGAAAAATCCCAGTGTACTGGGAATTGTAAAGGGCCTTCGTCACATCACCTGGGAGCATGGATGCTGTGGTGGTAGATCTTTCTAAAGCAGAGTGGACTGGGGCCCAGGCAGTTCAAAGCAGGTGTGTGCTTAATGCAGGGTGGTGAATGGCCATGGCCGGAATCCAGCAACAGCAGGACTAGCCAGTCGCTCAGTGGGAAGACCCAGCTGCGTGTAAAGGGTAGGTAAGGAACAGCCTCTCAGCGGTTGGGGCTGTAATAACTGCAGTTTCCAAGCCTTCATCTAGGGCCAACTAGCAGGATTGGACCAAGGCTTTGTGGAGATGAACCCGCTTCCAGCCGCCATGTTTCCTTTTCTCCTGTCTCACCCTGTCAATATTAAAACCATTTTGGTGATCATTCAACAAGATAGAGGGCCACATCTGTTGTTGCTGCTTGTGGTGGAGGGTGTTGGGAGGGTTAAAGTGACATGATGAAAAGCTGCTTGGACTTAGGGTAAGCAAATGAGCTCACCTCATTTCAATGACAGGGGTTATGTCTCCCATTTAGTTATAAGAAGATACTATGAAACATTAATTACTTAGAGATGAAAAACTGTGACAATCCATATTCTTATACCCTATGTCACTTCGGATTTTGACAGTATAAGTCCCCGATGTAATTTCTAAGTCAAATAAATAAGGTCCTGGAAATCAGTCAGTGATAATGAATAAAGGCAATGAATGTATGAGTAAGATCTTAAAATCCAAAATAAGTTAGAATTTATTTCTTGTTTCCAGATGGTGGCAAAAGTAAAAAGATCATGGGATTTTGCAAACTTAAGGCACATCTATGAGGTGGTTTGGACTTTAACTATGCAGCTTGAGATTCCAACAGGCCTTTCTGGGATTCTTTGGCTTCAGATAGATTTTGACTTTAGCTTTGAAAACCAAGAGGTCTATACTTTACAGTCCTTGCAGTAATTACACTTTGCAATCATGCATTTTCTATTGTGATTCTCTATTTCCTTTCCCCCCTGGGAGACTTTAAGCTTCATGAGGAGGGGACCACATCTGTTCTCTTCACTGTTATCTACCAGCGCATGCACGTAATTGGTGCTCAATTAATGGGTGCTGAATAAAAAAGTGAAAATATGAATTTGAAACTAAATGTTTAACAGAAAATGTCATTAGAAGACAGAACAAGTATCAATAGATGATAATTACAAAAAAAGATTTTGGATAAATACAAGCCAGAACTAACTAAAGTTTTCCAATATTAGAATAAGATTCTTTGTGGGCTGTTAAGTTTCCTCTTACGGACAAAGTAAATGCTAAGTGAAAACCCTGTACTTGACTCCTGATGACATCTGAAACAATGCAGTGCTCAATGCTTACAAAGTTTTGTATGACAATCTCCCGCTATCACTTAGGCTATCTCTACTTCCCCAGGCAATTTGCATTTTCCACTGTATACCTTCTGACACTATGCATTTCTTTAAACAGAAAGCTCCCTCTCCCTGGAAGGCTTACCTCCTCCTTTGCAGTTAATCTCACTACCCATCTCTAAATGTTAGAGCCAAAATTTCTCAGCAAACCCTCTGTGAATTGTGACCTCACTTTTTCTTTACAATCAGTCCTCTTGGGTAACTGTCTCACTGCATTTTGTTTGTGTATATACTTTCCTGTTTCCAAGGATAATGTATCCTTTGAAGCCAGAGATAATTTCTTACATCTGACTGGATCCCTAGCACCTAGTATAGTCTTGGTGCTCATCAAGGTATTGATAAATGTTGATAGAATGAATGGATAAATGAATCCTGGTCTAAGCTTTAAAAGTCATCTTACCACTTGTTACTGAAAGACAAAATAGCTCAGAACCTTTTGCTCTTTGATCTTCTAATGCCTCACGTTATTTATTTTCTTCTCTGTTAGGGTATGATGACCTCAGTGATTGCAGTTTTAAGATAAGCATCTTTGATCTGCTAGCATTTATTTTCTTTTCCCTTCCATATCTATACCACATTTTAGTTCTTTCTTAGATATAACAAGTCTGAAGGATTTTTATTAAAAAATAAACAAATACAGGGAAGAAACAATTCTTTCTACTTCTGCTTTTACTGACATTTCTCAATATATAAGAACCAATATTTAATAATATTTCTTCATATCAGAGTATAACCTATTGCCCTGTCAATTATTTTTCATTGATCCAAATTTATTGCTTTTTCATGGGTTTTGGAAATTTGAGCATTTGGACCTGTATTTTTGGTGATCATTATAAAAGGGTTTCATATGATTCTGAATGCTTTATTTCTGTGTAGATATAACAGTCAAGGTCACATCCGTATAAAAAGCAGTTGTATATTGATGGGCAAAATAATGGAAAACATCTTATATATTGAATCAACATATTAACACTCATCTTCTGTGGGCACAAAAGTATAGTAAAACCATAGGTATTTAGAGTCCATTTGTTTTAGATTCCTAGGCTGCTTAAAGGAGATACCACGTGTTTTAGTTTGCCAAAGGGGTGCCTATGCAAAGTATCAGAAATCTGTTAGCTTTTATAACGGACATTTATTTGGGGTAAAAGCTTACAGTTCTAAGGCCATGAAATATCCAAATGAATGCATCAGCAGGGAGGTTTCTTCACCAAAGTCAGCTACTGTTGATCTGTTTTTCTGGGGTACTTAGAGCTTTAAACTCCCACACTCTGCCCTATAGGCTCCAAAAAGACATGCTATTTCTATTTACAAAATACTGTAATTCCATCACAATATCACAAAAGCAGCAAGTCGTTTCAGCAACAATGCTACTTATAAAGTCTCATCAAAGTTCTGTATAGGTGTCTATGGACCTGTGAAACCTAGAGAACAAGTTATCTGCTTCCAATATACAATGGAGGGACAAGCATGAGATAAACATTCCCATTCCTATAGGGAGAAATTGGAAGGAAATCAGTGATCATAGGTCCCAAGCAATTCTGAAACCCTGCAGGGAATGCTCTATTAGATTTCAAAGTCTGAGAGTCATTTGTGGAATAATGTTTTGTACTCTGAACCTTGAACTTATATGCATCGCCCCAAAAAACATGTTCTTAACTTTAATGCATTCCTCTGGGTGTGGACCCATTGTAAGTAGGACCTTTTGATGAGGTTACTTCAGTGAAGGTGTGACCCACTTCTTTCAGAATGGGTCTTAACCCTAATCCTAGAGGCCTTTATAAGAGAATGAAATTCAGACAAAAAGAGAGAAAGCCAGGGAAGTAAGATGCTGAAATCAATGAAACCCAGAAGAGAAGGGAGAGACCAGCAGATGCTGCCATGTGCCTTGTCATGTGGCAGAGGAGCCAAAGATCTCTGGCAGCCGGTCTTCAGGAAGAAAGTATCACCTTGATGATGCCTTGATAAGGACCTAGTCTCAGCCTCAAATCTATAAGCTAATAAATTTCCATTTTTCGAGCAAACTCTTTCATGGGATTTGCTTTAAGAAGACAAAGATACTAAAACATACTTCTATAAAGAAGCTAAGCTTTTAAAAAATCACTATTACTAGTAACTAGAAGTCTAACTTTTCACGTAAATAACTTGGTTGGGCTGAGGCTGTCAGAACAAAGACACTGCAGAAGCTTGGGAACAAACACTTTGAAGTTACCCAGGATCACGTTTTAGAGTGTAATTTAGACTTGGCTCTTGCATACATCAAAATATTTAAATCATACTCTGGAAAATAGATGAGGCAAGTGTAGAAAAATCCAGATTGGGTGTGCTTTTGGCAGATTCCCAAGGGAAACGAGTATCTCAGGGCCTCAAGTAGAGAGTTGCTATCTCTTGAAGCATGCTTAAAGTTGCTCCTTGCCAGAACTTGTCTTATCCTTAATAAATCTGCATCATGGTGGAGTTTTAGGGTTGCTGATAAAATTTACCTGCCATGACACCCTAAAAATCACAATTAATTTATAAAGGAAAGAATCTTTCATTGATTTACACAAAGAAACAAAATGTATATACCATTAGTATTTCTTCTTTCAATTAAAATTTATTGTATAGCCACTGGGTGCTGGAAGGCCTTATCTGACAGATGAATAGAACATAGTTATTTTAGGAACTCACAAATTGGTAAATGGGATGATTCTATGCACTTGTAACTATATAATGCAAAAGTAGAATGCAATATGTGGATTTATTGAGGCATGGATAGTGTAAAACACGTAAGTCAGCTTGAGAGAAAATGTTAAATATTCTATATTCGGTGACCCTTCAGCTGAGTCTTTCAAAAGACAAGCCTGGCTCAGCAATACAAAGCAGAGAGGAGGAAACACAAGACAAAGCAGGCAACAGGGCTGCCACAAATGAAAGTGACGGCATGGTATTAAAGCACCAGAGTTCAAGCAGTGTTGAGACACCCTAAAGTGTCAAGCAGAAGACAGTAGAGTCTGAGGCATCAGAGGCAGATAGAAAAGCTATTTCATGCCACCTCAGGAAGCTCAAATATTTTAAAAAATGCATAACCTCTTTTCTGTATCCTTTCCAACAGGATGGCCACATCTCATTTATGCCCCAAAAGGGTCTGTTGATTCCTCATTCATGTGGTGCCGGACTGTGTGCAGAAGAGGTCTAAACTTCAGACGTGGGCTAGTCAGAGGGCGCCGTGGGCAGGGAATCAGGACTAGCTTTGATTTTATGCAGCTTTATTTATCCACTGTGCAGGGCCCAAGGCGGACCTAGTTTTCTGCCCTCCAGTGGTCCTCTCCTGATTGCCTCTCTCCCCTGGGGATCCTTTCATCGGCGTCTCCATCTGTGGTGCCCCCAGTGGGGTACTCTATACTGTAGTCTTGGATCCTTGAAGGGAGAGGGGGGTATAAAGCAATGCTGGCTTACAAAGTCCCTCAGTGTCAAACATCTACAAGACAAAGAGATCTTTTACCTAGCCAAGAGTGACTTGTTCATAGAAAAACTATGGAACATCTTGATAACGGAATCTGTCTTCTCTGCTGCTAGAGGCCACATAAAATGGCCTCATCTATAACCTCGGCACTGCTGCTGTTAAGCCAAGAAAAGAACTCAGAGGAATTGACTGGACGTAGAAGAAACAAGCCTTTCAAGCCATGTATGAGCCATTGAAGGGTTTAAGGAGGGGAATGATATGGCCTCATTATTTTTATTCTTTTTGATAGATTGTTTGGCAACACAGGGATGATGGATCGAGGAGGATAACGCTCAATCCATCATCCCTGGAAATTGTGGCAATTTTCATCTCAGTGGGGTAAGTCTCCCTCGGGAGGGGGGTGAGCTTTCAGGATTGTCCAGGGGATGAGAGTGGTTTTAAAAAAAAATAGTCAGTACATTTATTGTTTTCATTAAATAAACTATGTAATGTGACGATATCTTTGGCTTTGGTGATGCACATTGCATTGAGTGGGCCTTAGCAGATACACAGGTTAGAAATAACTTCAGGAAAGTTGATTTCAGTGCCTGCAGGGAATCTAGATAGGGACATCCAGTAGGCAACTGGAGACACAATTCTGAAATTTAAGAAAAGGAAGCCTGGGCTTAAATTTAACTCCTGAATAGTTACTCTTTTCCTGAGGTCATATCATTAGGGAAGATGGAGGCTTTGGGAGAAAGAGGAGAAGACAGACTTAGTTTCGAAATAAAGATAAAGAAAGGGGAATCATAGCAGAAAAGAAGCAGGGGAGGCATCAAGAAAAACCTTCAACACTTAAGGTTTCTGGAATCACCCCTGTTCAAAGGCCTTTTTGAGTTTCCTTTTAAGCTACATTGCTAGGTACTGTATTAAGACATGGCTTCTGTCCTCTACCACAAAGGAGTGTAGATTATTTCCATGGGGAGAATATACCCTACAGGATTTCAATTGATGTAACTTACCCTGGTTTAAAATGATTTAGATGGTGGCTTATAATATGAGTGTACAGAGAGAAGTTAGCTTACTAATAAATTTCTTGGCTCATCTCTGAATTATTTTAGATAAAGCTTATATATGATATTCTTCCAAATAGAGTTTGGATTCCTCTCCAACACCAGTTTGGGGCTTTAAAGTTCTAAATAATAGAACCTGAGGGTAATAATTGTAGTCACTAAACTGGGTGATAAAACAATCATATGACACACCAGTTGCTCTGAGAGAGATCTGCAAAGCTCTCCTGGCATAATTCTTACTCCCTTACCTAAAAAACATCCCTCTGGAACTTTATTCATTATTTTGAGCAAGGAAAGTTGTTCTAATCAGGTCTTGCAGCATTGCAAATGAAATAGTACTTAAGGTGCAATGGAACCCAAGAAAATCCCATCAAACCCAGCTAGAACTGGTGGTACATTTTAAGTTTATGAGAGGAGTAGTTCAATACCTACAATGATCAAAACCCCTTGCTTTTTAGTAGTGCTAATCACTTGTGGCACAGGCACTGACAACACCCCAGTTCTTGGTATTGCAACGTTGCACAAGAAACTGAACAATAGATTGAGATATTCTAGGGGTAATATAAAAATTTTTGATGCAATTCCAAGAGATAACCCCCAAATTGAGGAAGAGAGAGGATTTGTATGGCTCAAAAACAATGGTGTGGCAGGTAATATTTCAGGTTTAGGTGACATATTCCAAATCTTACAGGGTCTACAGAGAAAAAGAGGATCTACATCAGCTTCTTCTTCTCTTTGGCTTTTCTCTGAGCTTTGGCCCAGGACTGTGGTCTGCGTATTTCATTTTAGGAAGACTGCTGGCAGAGACCTTGTGATCAGCAAGGAACACCCCACCTGCACTGCCCTTCTCCCCTGATTCCTCCGTGAGGTCCTGCTCACTTTCATGCAGAATCTAGCGTGAGGTGTGGGTATTCTCCTATCTCATCTAGAGCTGGTGCTCCGTAGGGGAAGGGGCACTTTGGACCTTGATATGTAGGGGGAAAGGGGGCAGAGGACATCACTGTGGTCTTGTGGTCTTGGCTTTGAGGCAAGGTAAGGGGAGGTGAAAGTATCTAAATAGAAATCAGACCTTTCCATAGAGAGGATTAACCTTCTGTTCCTATGGTATCTGCCTTGTTAGGCTGACAGAGTGTGTGTACTTCCCTTGCTTTGCGTGGCATTGTGGAATAATATTTTCTACTTTCTTGGCTTGGGTAGGTTGTCCTGACTATACTCTTCAAAACCACTCTCATCCCCTGGATAATCCTGGTTAAGTGTAGAAGTGGATAACCGCACTTATGTAACCAGAATGATTATCATTGTCCCATGACTCTTGAGGTTTCCTCTGCTCTGCAGAGAATCAGAGTCTGCCAGAACATCTGCCCGAGATATGTGGAGAAAAGATTGTGATTATTTTACTAGGCATGAAGATTAGGGGTAGAGTTCTTGCCCGTTTAGCAAGCACGATTTCATTTCCATCTGTGTGCCTGCACACGTTGATATATGCAAAAATCTGTATGCAAGTATACAAGAGTATTTTATATGCAAAGGCGGGCCCAGAAACTTGGGATTTATAGTTAAATAACTCTGTATAGTTATGCAATAGTAGGAAGAAAAGTAGAGGGCAGCTCAGCAACTGGTTCGGGGACAAGAACGAGCTGGATGGAGAAGGGCTTTCTGGAGAGAGGAGGGAGCCAGCCCATGCCAGGATATCAGACACTGAGGAGAAAGGTAGCCCATGACGATTTCCCAGTTACAGAGTTAGCCAAAATATTTTATTTAATTCCATAGCATATATTCAGATTAAGTTGCTCCCTGTTTTGTACTGAGCTGTAGCAACACCTTCCCTCACCTCAAACTTCTAGGTAGAGGTTTCCACTGACAATAAGCAGCGGAGGATGCCAGCTGGATGCCAAGGGCGGCGATGGCGGAGGCGATGGTGGTGCAGCAGGCTGCGGGCACTCTCGGAGAGGGCTGAGTGGAGCCTGGCTTCCGCTTCGCACACCGGTGAAGCTCCTGTCAGGCAGTGGTTCTCAAGGGGGGGGGGCGATTCTGCTTCTCCCCGTCCCCCAGGGGCATTTAATAATATCTGGAGACGTTTTGGTTATCACAACTGGAGGCCGGAGAGGCTATTGTCGTCGGGTGGGTGGAGGCCAGAGATAATGCTGAGCAGCCCACAATGCACAGGACAGCCCCAATTGGAATGAACCAGATCCAATTGTCAGGGGTGTCCAAACTGGGAGATGCTGGATCAAGCATCGTCATTAGGGCAGCATGCAATTGAATTTCCTGACCTTTAACATAAACCTTTAGAAAGAGTTCTTTCTCCATGCTCTAAAAAAAATCTGTGCATCCTCTGGTCTAGCAAATTCCCTCTTTTGTACCTCTCCTACTCAGCCCTCTCCATTGGTATTGCGTCTCCCGCCTCAAACAGTGAAGGAGCTGGTTGATGTATAATTAGGATTCTGAAGTGGAAAAGAGGCCACATTTCAAATGCCAAAAAAGGAATTGAGGATTATTAATACTAATGGGCAATTGTTAAGCCGTCTGGTAGGTCTGTCTCAAATTTATTGCAAGAATTTGACCTTTTCATATATTTAAGGAGTTCTTGGTCCAAGTTCGTGCCTTGCTTTCCCTACAAAGACCTGTAAGAACGACTCCTATTCAGGAGAAAGCGATTCCTGAAGGTTGGGACCCACAGATCAGATACCAGCAATGGTCACTGGCTAAACAACAAAAGCTTCCCTTCGCTTTCCTGGTTTGATATACTCAGAATTTTTTTCAGGCTAATTCTTCATCAGTATTTGTTACTCCATCATTTCGTTCATTGGAAGTTTTGAAAGTTAAAGTTGATATTAAAGAATATAGATTCTGTTATGATTTTAAATTTAAAATGTTTGGGAAAATAAGGTCATCCCAAGAGGCCTGTAAAAGAGCAAAGAGTTCAGACGTTTCTATCTGCTCATTTTGAAATACAGTTAGATGCACTCTAATACCAGCCCCCTTATAGACTGTGCTCCAAATCAGCAGAAATTCTGCCAGGTAATTAATGGGAGAAAGCAGAAGGAGAGTATGAGTCACTAGAATATAGGGCAAAGTTTAGTCAGGCAAACCAATGACATTTCTGCCAAAGCAAAACCTCACAAGTAGGCCATCTCGTAGATTTCCCTAACAATTAGCCAAATGCTCCTGTACTTAATGACCTGATTCCGTGGTCCTGGATAATGGGTGCTATCATTTCATTACTTTAGAGAAGGCTCTCTTGGATGAAAATGATATTTCAAAACAAATAATAGAGAATGAAAGAAAGTGGCACTCACTTTCTCTGGCTATATTTACCTTATGGACTAGAAATTAAAAAAAGATAGATTCAAAGCTCAGGGGACTCTGAGTCGAGGCTTATAAACCAGGGATTTTCAAGTTTTATTATTCACAAGAATCACCCAGACTACATGTTAAAAGTGAAACCCCACCTCCCATTGCCCCCCCCCCCCATTCCCATGAAATCTGACTCAGGCATTTTTCACAGACTCTCCAGGTATTTCTGAGCTAGTGGTCTACAGATCCTACTTTACAAAAAGCCTGTCAATGAAGGAAGCCAGCTTAAGCTGGTCCAGAAAATAATTGGGCACATGGTAAGTGTTCAATAAATATTTATTCCAAGAAACAGAGAAATTTTCTTTTGATATTCACCATGACTGAACTTCTGATGGGCTTGTTTGGAAATATATTATTTCAGGGAAACTTCAAATTGTCCCCATTTATTCTCCCCAAGCACCTTAGCCTTTGGTGTCAGAAAATCCAAGTTATGTTAACCCTTCCCTCTCCTAGTCATGTGACCTTGGGCATATTTTTAAATCTACCTTGACCTCAGATTTTAAATTTCTAACCTGGGAAAATTAATTATTACTTTTCAAAAGTTCATATAGCACTGAAAGAATAAAATAAAATAATGTATATTTTAAAAAACTCTAAAGCTTAGTACTAACGTTATTTATTTTATAATTCCTAGAAACCAGCTGAAAACTGGGATTCAGAATTGATTAACAGAGAAGGTGACAATGAAGTGCTCTGCTATAGTCCTCTGCTGTAGGACAACAGGCTTCTGTCAACAGCTAGGAGAGAGCTGGGATTAAAATGAATGTAAATTAAATAACAGTAGATAGTGAGAGTTATAGCTTTCCCAGATCTCTTTGTTGTTTCAAGAATCAATGTCATTGAGGCATTACTTACTTTACTGTTAGATCAACTTAAAGATAGAGGTTGTGCAGTTCCCATAGGAGCCAATCAATCTCAAAGAGGGGAATAGATGATCTGTTGGATGGAGAAGGAGGTTTATTAAGACAACCAGCTCACTTCAAAGCCTCCTAGCCCTGAAATTCCCCTATTACTATGAATACAAGCAAACTCACACGCAGACAGGCACAAGAACACCCCCTACTCTTGAGCATCTTCCCCCCTAATTATACTGTAAAAGAGAAGTCCGCTGTGTACCAATTACCTCCCCCTTCAGCTGTGCTTAATGTGGTGAATGATAGTTCATCAAGGGTGTTGGTGAGCAGTTAAATGTTGGGAGTGGGGAAAGAGATCAGTGACCAAAATAATTCCAAAGTATTTTTTTCTTTTCTTTTTGATACAAGAGTTATAAACATTTCTGGGAAATGAATCACCCCTTCACCTGCAAGAGAGATGCAGGTGTTTCCTTGTTTAAAACTAGCATATTAAAATCGAATTCAAGGAAAGAAAGAAAAGAAGTGTGGGGGTAGAGAAAATGTGGTAGGGTCTGA
>PVKH010009702.1:0-18665 GCA_004027955.1 Chaetophractus vellerosus
CTTCATAAGCCTTCCCCAGCTTCATTGCAACACTAAGGTACCTCTCAAAAGCCTCTCTTTACCTGTAAGAGGAGAGTAACTACACCATGTTGTTGAAGACAGCCTAGAGAAATTACTCTTCTTGGGGTCTACTCATTTGAGGAATTTAAGTTTAGTGGTGCTGTTTCTGAGTGATGGAATCAGAGAGAGCTGCACTTCACATTGGTCTTGGTTATTTATAACCCCTGGCAACACTTGCACATGACACACAACCTCATACCCTCACTTATTGTGGGGTAAATAATAGTGCAGGGGGCAGGGGCAAAGAATCTGTCATCTGTGATGATATTTTGATCTAAGAAACATTTCTAACATCTTTTCTCACCTCTCCCATTTGTCTTTCAGTATCCTATTCCCTGGCACTTCCTTCCTTGCTGTCTGCACAATGTCACGCTACTCTCTCCTCTGAACTTCACTCAGTTTCTGTCCTTTCTTCCCTTCATTATTATTAATTATATACCTAGTTTTTATTCTATGAGCTTGTTTGAGAATTAGGTTTACATAATTTATATATATATATTTAAGCTAACATGTAAACTTTTATTTCTCAGTTGTCATATATCTTTATTTTTTAATGTTTTTTAATTAATTAATTTTTTTAAAGAAACATCAATTACATAAATGTTACAGAAAAATTTTAGGGGTACTCATATGCCCCACCTCCCACACCTCCCACAACCTCCCACATATACATTCTTCATTAGTGTGACACATCAACTGCAACAGATATACACATTTTGGGGCTTTGCCACTAAGCATGGACCATAGTTCACATTGTAGACCACACTCTCTTCCACACAGTTCTGCATGTTATATGATGATATAAAATGGCCTATATCTGTCATTGCAATGTCACTCAGGATAATTCCCAGGTCCTGAAAAAGCCCCTGTATTACATCTGCTTTTCCCTCTCCCTGCCCCCAAAGTGTTCAGTGGCCACTGGCTCCACATAATTTTGTCATTTCTTCCATTGTGTGAATCACAATAAGTCTATAACAGGATACCAGTAAGTTTAGTTCATAGCTCTTCCCCCAGTCCTGAGGAGTCTGGGATGGCCATACCCACTCTGGCTCCAAGTGAGAGGGCCTCATATCCCATGGATAAGAGGGATGGGATTGTCCTACCTGCAGCTGCAGACTCTCTCCATTCCCTGGGATAGCTGTTGTCCATAATCATCTCCCCACTAGGTGTCCTGGGTGAGTCCCTTGAGTTGTAGAGTAGAAGTTACAGCTCCACTGAGCTTTTGGACTCTGCTGGCACATGGACAGCCCATAGACTCTGCTCTCTGGAAGTATACCTAAAACTCTGGGATCACAAATAGGTTTGAATAGAAGAGACAGATGGACTATGTGCAGGGAAGTCATATTTCAGTCAGACTTTGTTACTCTGAGGAGCAAGGATTTCAAATTAGGGCCCACTGATAAGGCACCAAACTGGGGCTTTATGCCCTGTTATAGGACCTGGATGTCTCCAGAGCCATCAGGAGCCCCTCTGTTTGGGGTGTATCTGCATTGGAAGCCTATGAGGTCCTACTGGGATGTGCATAAATGTTACCTCTGGGATAACCTCCTGACACACTTTGAAGTCTCTTAGCCCTAGAAATTCATTTGTCTTATCATTTCCCCCTTTTATTGAAGTCTTTTTCCACTCATATTGCCTGTTGGCACTTGTTAGTAATCCCTTGTTGCCAGGGAGGCCCATCCCCAGGAGTCATGTCTCATGTTGGGAGGAAGGTAATGCACTCATATTCTGAGTTTGGCTTTAAGAGAGGCCACATTTGAGCAACAAATAGGCTCTCAAGAGGCAATGCTTAGGCACCACATAACACTAGGCTGTTTCAATTTCAAGAGCAAATACTCATAAGGCTAGTCATCAATAACAAGGGCCCATCAATGGATTATCCTCCTTTGCCAGACACTGCCCCTGCACTTGGGGGTCTGTTGCTACTCTCCTGGAGAATATGGCAGAGCTTTCCAGGACGGGAATTCAGTATTCTGTCATTTCTTGAGTAATTCTCCACCCTGTGACCATGCCCCCTGAGCATTTGAAAAATTTTATATACCTTTCATGGATGTTCAGGTGGACTTCCTCCCATGCACCCCCAACCCTGACACCCTCCACCAATGATCCTCTCCCATCCCTGTTGTAACCCTTCTGTGATCCATAGCTTCTTCAAAGGTGAAGCCATAACAACAGCCAAATACATTTCATAGGAATATGAAATAATAATGATATTTAAATGTAAGAGTTAAAATATATGAAAAAATAAAAATAAAATATAAAATAATATTAAAGGATTGGATTATTCAAAAAATCTGAAAAATTTTAAAAAATATATAATTTTTTTTTCCATTTTACCTTTTGTTGGTGCAATATCTGTTGCCCAGTCTGTTCCATGGCAACATACCCTTCTCATTCTCCAGTGTCCCACCATTTTTCATTTAATTTCAAAGAAGTTTTAGGTCACAGCAAAGTCATACAGAATATAAGACACTCTCATATACTCAACCTCCTCCCCCATTCCCCACCCCACACCAAAACCCTTTTCTATGTGGATGGCAGCACCATCATAATTGATATAGAGATAGTGAAACACAGCTACCAAACATTGTCATTGGTGCACAGCATGGTCCATATTTTAGATCATACACTTTTATAAAGTTTGGTGACATTCACCCTGTCCTGTGTCCATCACTGCAAGGCAATGGCAAATATTTCAACTGACCACTAAGTGCCCCCTGTGCAAACCACTCTCTTCCTCCCTCCCCCTCCTCCTATGGCCCACAATGATGCCCTGGCTAGATGCTTTGGAGGACAGGGTTCATAGTTACATGCAACAAAGTGTCTTGGCCCACTAGTTTATCCCTCACTGGGAACAGCCCCTTCTCCCAAGAGTCAACCACATATTTCTGAGTGAATTGGTCCCCCCAAAATAGGGAATCCATCTCCTTCCCTCTCATTGTGTGGGTCTCCATCCATTGATACAACACATTATGAGAGGATGAACACTCCCACATGCCCCAGAAGCCCATTCAAGATATGTTCCCCTGAATGTCCCCCATCCAAAACCCCAAAGCTGTGACACCTCCCTGTCACATCACCACAAGAGCATTCCCACCTCTGTACTCCCAACCCCACACCCACAATTTCCAAGTCTTCACCCAGTCCCTCTTCCACCCACCCCCAAGCATCCCTGGCACTCCAACCTACATTTCCCAATCCACCCACCCACCAACCCTGCACCACTAAACCCAATAATATCACCACACACCTATCCCATCCCCCCAACACACAACCACTCTCCAGCACCTCACCACAGACTACATCCCTATGGGTGATGTCCCACAACTTTCTCTTCTCTTTCACTTTCTTGTAAACCTATCTTTCAGACCTTAGTTCTCAGGGACTGCTCAATTTCCTTAATTCACATCAGTGAGGTCCTGTACTGTTCATCCTACTATGCCTGGATTGCTTCACTCAACATAAGGATGGGAACTTAAGATATCATTTGTCAACAAATCCTTTTTCCTAGGAGACAATTAACATGGGCATTTGAAATTTGATGTATCATATGACAATAATGGTATATGCTAGAGAGAGAAGCCATCTGACAATATTCTGTCCTAATTTTAGCCTTATTGGATTTGGCAAATCTCTCTGTATCACAGATTAAACTTTGTATCTTAAAGTGAGTAGGATTTACTTCAAAATAAAATATGCAGGACAAATGAGATAAAAATGCCAACCAGTTTAAAGCACAAGGTCATAATACAAGAATAATATATAAATCAGATTATCTCATTCAATGAAATACTCATTTAAAGAGATAATAGTAAAATCGACACCTCAGGCTTAGAGATGGATTTTTTTTAATCAGAGAAACAAAAGGAAAAAAAAACTTGTAACTAGATATAGACTTTGGGGACAAGAAGTAATTTTATCTGGTTACACTGTCAACAAGTAAAAATAATAATAATATTATATAAGAGAAAATAGCATGCTTCCATACTGAGATGCACCCTAAACCCAGTCAAATATGTAAGAGAGACCATGCTGGCTAGGAAATAATGATTAAATTCAATGATAAAATGCTGACCACTTTTTGATCTGCACGAAGGCATCCAATCTTGTTAAGAGGTGAGTTCCTATGATCATGTCCTCACACTTCCTCTGCTAAGTTAAAACAAAACAAAATAGTATTGAAACATCCAGCAAGATGAAAGCAGAGTAAGGTGCTCCTAAAGTCAGCTCCTGCTACAGGGGAGGTACTGATCACCCAGAGCTAACTAAAGGATTTGTTTGGGACCTCCAGGAGAACAGAACTGCATCCTGCAGCATCCTTGAAAGAGTGGAAGGAGGAAACTCCCCATCTGCAGAGAAGATTCATAAGCAGAGCACTCTGTGCCATGGAGGCCAGTGCCCATCCTCCACTGGAGGCACATGCCACCTCAGGAGCTGTTCCACAGCTGAAACTGGAAGCTCCATTTCCCAAAAACAGGGGAGGAAGAGATGGTTGGGCACCAACTTCAGCTGCTGATTAGTAAATTTGGCAAGCTAAAGTAGAATCCTAAGAAAAGCTAAAGTTTGAACATGTCTGTAATGCTTTGAAAGTTTTATCTAATTATGAATTCCAAAAAATACAAATTAAATCATGCTTGTAATCTGATCTGTTCATCTGGGCATGATTGGTTTATGATTAGGGTATTAACTGGGCCATGTCAGGAGGGCATTGAGCCCCACCCCTCAGTGGATGTGGTCTCAAGTGTAAAAAGCAAGGCAGCAGATTTGAGAAGCAGATTTTTGAGATGCAGTTCTGATGTTAGAGAGGAGCACTCCAGGAGAAGACAAGTGAGCCATTCACCCAATAGTCTGCAGCTGGCTTTGTGGAGAGATGCAAAAGCATAGAGAGCCTCATGGTCTATAGCTGAACTTGTGGAGGAAACAGAAGCTAAGCCTGGAGGGAAAAGCATCCCTAGGAACAGAGGAACCCAGAAGCCTGAATACTGGAGACGTCAGCAGCTGTCTTGATCCAACACATGGACCTTGGTGAGGGAAGAAAGTTATGCTTTGTGGCCTGGTAACTGTAAGCTTCTGTCCCAAATAAATATCCTTTATAAAGACCAACCCATTATTGGTATATTGCAAAACACCCCTTTGGCTGACTAAGACAATGCCCAAGTCAGAAAGAGGCTGCCATCTTAACTCCATTCCTGACAAGTGGCGAAGAGGGGCTGGCTGAAAATCACAGTCCTGGCAGGGACTCGCTTCTTTTCATCAAGATCAGATTCCCACTCTAGCCTTAGCCCGAAGCCCACCTCTGGCAGGGAGGAAGCTGGGGACAGCTGTGCCAACCCCTCTGGAAATAACAGGCTAAGCTGCAGAGGCTCATGATCATCATACTTTGGCAGTGCAAGCCAACATTGGAGGTATTCTGTGACCAGGATTGGAAGCTCCATTTCCCCAAATAGGGTAGGAAGAGATGGATGGCCACCAATGTCAGCTACTGATTAGACAGTTCAGCTGGCTAAAATATAACTCTAAGAACAGCTGAATATTGAAACTGTCCAAGTTGGAAAGAGGCTGGTAGCCATGATTTTTATTCCACCCCCAGCATGAGGGGAAGCCAGGCTGACTGAAAATCATGTTGATGGTAGAGACTGATTTCTTTCACCCAGATTGGCCTGCAGCCCTAGCCTAGGCTTCAGACCCACCTCAAGCAGGGAGGTGGGCCCTGCAACAGCCTATCAAGGTAACTGCAGGTACTTTTGGCTGGCACAGGCTGATTAATCAGAAATCTCCAGGGGCAACTGTGGCCATCTTGGACCTGCACTGCATAGATTGCTGCCCACACCTGCAGCTCCGTCCTTTGCCCCAGGCAGGGGAAAAGGGGGCTTGAAGCTTCATCAGTCTCTCTGAGCAACTACAGCCTAAGCCTGCATGACATGGATTATTCCACACAGCTGTGAATCTGTCCCTATCCCTGGCAAAGGAGAAAGTTGGAAGAAGCTTCATTGGTCCTTGGGACACTGAGGGCAGCTTCAGCCTCCACAGCTTACAATACTAACAACATCTTTGGCTCCTACTATACAACCAGCAAGAGAAAATTTCAAGAAGCCTTAAATTAAAGGGAAAACCTGCACCCAGAATAAATACTTTTGTAAGGCAGATGCCAAGACAGCAATGAAAAATTACAATACACACAAAGAAACAGGGAGATATGGCCCATTTAATGGAACAAGATAAGCCTCTAGATAACATAAAGGAGTTGAGACAACTAATGATAGATGGTCAAACAAATCTCCTTAATAAATTCAATGAGATGGCTAAAGAAATTAAGGATATTAAGAAAACAGTGGATGAGCACAAAGAAGAATTTGAAAGCATACATAGAGAAATAACAGGTCTTATGGGAATGAAAGGTGCAATAAATGAAATTAAAAATTCACTGGAGTCATATAATAGCAGATTTGAGGAGGAAGGAGAAAGGATTGGTGAGCTTGAAGAAATTGCCTCTGAAAATGAACATACAAAAGAATAGATGAAGAAAAGATTGGAAAACTTGAACAAGGCCTCAGGGAACTAAACAACAGCAAGAGACATCAAACATATGTGCCATGGGTGTCCCAGAAGAAGAAGAGAAGGGAAAAGGGGCAGAAGGAATATTTGAAGAAATAATGGTAGAAAATTTCCCAATCCTATTGATGGACATAGATATCCATGTCCAAGAATTAGGACATACTCCAATCCAAAAAAAAATGCAAATAGACCAACTACAAGACACATACTAATCAGAATGTCAAATGCTAAAGACAAAGAGAGAATTCTGAGAACAGCAAGAGAAAAACAATGCATAACATATAAGGGATACCCAATAAGATTAAGTGCTGATTTCTCACCAGAAACCATGGAGGCAAAAAGACACTGGTATGATATATTTAAGATACTGCAAGAGAAAAACTTCTAGCCAAGGATCTTATATCTGGCAAGGTTTTCTTTCAGAAATGAAGGTGAGTTTAGAATATTCAGAGATAAACAAAAACTGAAAGAGTTTGCAACCAAGAGAGCTGTTTTGCAGGAAATACTAAAGGGTGTGCTATAGCCTGAAAAGAAAAGACAGGAGAGGGAGGCCTGTTAGAGAGTCTAGAAATGAAGATTTTATCAATAAAAGTAACTAAAAGTACCAAAAGAGTGGTGAAATAAAATGATAGATAAAACCCAAATCTTTAGGAATAAACTAAACCAAAGAGGCAAAGCACTTGTATTCAGAAAACTACAACTTCATTGTTAAAAGAAATTTTAAAAAGTCCTAAATAATTGGAAGAACATTCCATGCTCACTGATTGGAAGACTAAATATCATTAAGATATCAATTCTACTCAAACTGGTATACAGATTCAATACAATCCTGATAAAATTTTCACCAGCAATTTTTAAATAAATGGAAAATATTATTATCAAATCTATTTGGAAGGGTAAGTAGTCCTGAATAGCCAGAAACATTCTGGATTTTAAATCATATTACCAGGAACCATCTGTGGCTCAATTGGTAGAGCCCTGGTTTACCACATGGGAGGCCCTGGGTTCAGTTCCCTGGGCCTCCTTGAGCAGGCAAGCCAGCCACCATGAGTAGGGCAGGCTGCCCACAGTGAGCAGGGCAGGCTGCCTGCCATGAGCAGGGCAGGCCACTGTGTGGTGAGCTGACTCGGCAGGATGCTGCAGCAGGGGTAGACAAACAGACACAGAAGAATGCAAAAGCAATGAACACAGCAAGAACAAGCAGCAAGGGGGGATATATAAATAAATAAATAAAAAATCTTTTTAAAAAATCATATTACCAAGCTACAGTGGTAAAAAAGAGTGTGGTACTGGCATAAAGATGGACATGCAGGACAATAAAACTGAATTGATGGTTCAGAAACAGATCTTCACATCTATTGTCATGTGATCTTTGAATAGCCTGTCAAACCCACCCAGTTCATTCAGAATGGTCCATTCAACAAATGGTGCTGAGAAAACTGGGTATCCATAGCAAAAGAAGGAAAGAGGACCCCTATCTCACACCTTATTTAAAATTCACTCAAAATGAATGTAAAACCTAAATACAAAACTAAAACCATAAAGCTTCTAGAAGAAAATATAAGAAAATATCTTCAAGACCTTGTGGTAGGTTTTGGATTCTTAAAGGAGATAAGAAGCAGACTGAGATGGACTACTGATAATGAATATAGAAGTTTTTAAATGAGCTTTACTGTAAAAGTGTGGGCATGTACAGTGTTAATGGTAACACATTATATTGAGTAACAACTGGTTTTTGAATGGGGATGTGATGAAAATGGTAGTATAGGGTGTAAATGCCAATTGACAGAAAGTTAGAGAATAATCTAGGGACTGAATAGCACAGTAAACCTAGAGGTAGATTAGAATTGTGATTGATGGTACAGATGTAAGAATGTCCTTTGTGAGCTAGAACAGATTTACATCACTGTTGCAGGGTCATGGGACTATGGAGAGGCTTGGGACAAATAAAACTGGAGTGACCTATGGAGTGTGGTTAACAGTGATAATTTAATATTCTATGCCAAAGATGTACTGTGTTGATGATGGGGGAGCATGGAGAGTGTGTACCAAATATACACTATTGACCTGGTAATGGTCAGATGATATTATCTCATAACCTGTGGCAAATATTCCATCATGGTGTGGTGTGTTGATAGAGTGGTGTTATTTGGAAATTCTGCACATGTGCACGATTGTTTTGTAAGTTTATACCTTCTGTCATAAAGATATATTTTAAAAAGAATAGGGTGGCTTGGAGGAAAATACACCAAATGTAAGATAAGGACTATAATCAGCTGTAAGAAACTGACAATATTCATTAATAACTTCTAACAAATGTCTCACAACAATGCAAGGTGTTGGTGGAGGGTTGGTGTATGGGACCCTTGTATGATGTTATGAATGTTTACTGTGGAAGTTCAACTTACACAGTTGACCTTTTACTATACACTTATTGTTTTTGTATATTCATGTACAAATGATATAAACATAATAATAATAGGGTGGGTCAGAGGAAATACTTTGGTCAGTGGTAATATTTTGGAGAGGCTCTTTAATCTTTAGTTAAAATGTTTAACAATAATGCAAGGCATTCATGGTAGGGTGAGGCATGAGAGTGCTGTATGGTGTTATGTATGTTTGTTTTGTAAGGTCACAACTATTGCTATACATGTATTTTTTACGTATGTTCATGTCTGAGTGATATGCTTCAATAAGTTAAAAAATGGTATTGAATGACCTAGGTTTCATGGCTGTCCATTATATACCCACAAATTTATCTCCTAAAACCTTTACATTTAATGAATGTAGTTTTTACTGAGGTCATCTCTATGTTTACTTGAAGCAATGCATGTATCTCCCCTTTTTATAAACTTTTACTCACATTTTTTACATAACTGCTCCCCACAGTCAAGGGCATTCTTTTTTGTCTTTTACATCTGGTAGGAAAATAACATATAAAAATTAACCAATATTCATTTTTCTCTTTTATATTTAACAGATGACTGGAAATGCCAGTCAGAGATACTAATTATCAAAACATAGCTAATGTCATCACACTTAGCTAATATTATTTCAGCTAGATTTCAAAAATCTTCAAATTCTATTTAAATTATGCAGCTTTATTAGGATAGATCACAATTTGTGATAATCATTTTGAAATTTTCTCATCAAGGAAACCCCGTATAAGTTCATTGAATACCTGGGTTCCAGAGAATTTTGTTGGAAACTTCAGTTTCATACATTTAAATCTGTAATTCCACTTTTTTCTCATTTTTGAACCTTTGCTGATTAATTAATTCATTCTCTAGGAATCTCAAATATTGGGACCACAATTCATTTGATATTACCACACACAGTCCTTGTTTATTAAGGATCTAATATAGAATTATGTTACCCCTTCAGTTTGATTGTAAAATGGTTGAAGACATATTTCCACTATAGCTACCTCAGATCTGAGTAGTTTCTTAATACATATATGATAACTGACTTGATGGTGTTTATTGATTGATTAGTTAGAAAAGGGGAGTGTATATAATAACTCACATTAAAATAAATTCCACATAATTTGAGATTAATATTTTAAAGTATAGAAATAATACAAGATGAAACAAAGATGTTACTTCCCAAATTGAAAGAATAAAGTAAACTGCAAAGGGAAAATGTTTTGATAAACCTTATGGTATAAAAGTTAATAATAAAATGGAAATCCTCAAAACATAAAGATACTGAAAATTAATTGAAAAATATAGGCATAATTCAAAACATATAAAATATATAGAGAAAAATATTATACTATCACTGGTAATCAAGGAAATGCATGCCATGATTTATATTCTATTAATTGAAAAAATGATAATATTTTATTTCCATTAGAAAACTTAACCACATTCCTGTATTTTTTAAGCAGTGGAGAATAATGATCCAATTTGTACCTAAACGCATAACCTTGAAAAACTAGAACATTATATATAAGGAACTTACATTTAGCTCTGGATAGTGGGATTGGGAAGTCATTCATTTTTGTGGACACTATAATTTTCAACCTCAAATATTCTGTAAATTTTATATATTTGATTATGTAAATATATTGGTTCTATGTTAGATATTAAAAGTACTTCTAATAAATACTGGTAAAACAAAATTGGAAAAATATTTGAAAAGATACCAATAGAAAATATTCATATCAATGACACAGTAATCCCATGTGTTTGTTTTGATGAAATTATTAAAAATAAGGAAAAGTCTATGAATATGAAAAATTCATTCAAAAGTATTTTATGGGTAATATTTTGAAAACAAATTAAATAAATAAAAAGTAAATGTAATATTTAATATTCTTACATTTTTTTTCTAGTGAATTTACAATCACTAAGATGAGCAATTGCATTATGGACACACTTTACTCATATGGATAAAGGCTTTTAACCATCCAAAATGAAAATCATAATTTATAATATTAAAGTATGATTGCATTTTATAGAATCAAATGTATGTGAACCTAGAATAGAACCACAAAAATATGATAGAGCAATTCAGAAATGTATTTTTAAGAGAAACATAAATTAGACTAAAACAAAATCTCTTAAAAATAGGGGTAGGAAAATTCTATATGAGTAAAGATATTATTTATATTATATAAATATAAGAAGTGGTACATCAGGTTGGGTCCATAGTGTGTAAAACCAAATACCATGCAACTAATATAAATAATGAATTGTTTCACTTATATAGAAAGTTCCCTCAATAATGCCAGGTTCAGTGATTTATTTAAACATCTCGTGTGTGCTGATGGACAATTAAGGTAAATTTTTTTTTTTAAGATTTATTTATTTTATTACATATCTCCCCTTCCCCCCCACTGCAGCGATGCGCCAAGAGTGGTCACTGCGCAGGCACGGCTTTCCCCACTTGTGGGCGGCTTCTTCGTTGGTTCATGGCCGACTTTCAGTTCGTTGGTGGCTGGCTGCGCTCCATTCGTGGATGACCTGCCCTGCCCGTGGTGGTTTTTGCCCTGTCCGTGGCAGCTTTTTGCCCTGCCCACGGTGGCTCTGGCCCACCCATGGTGGCTTGCCATTCTCAAGGCGGTCTGCCCGCTAGGAGAGGTCCCCGGGAATTGATCCCAGGGCCTCCCATGTGGTATGCTGGTGCCCTATCCACTGGGCTATCGAGCCTGCCCCTAAGGTAAAATTATGGCCATGATGAGATGAAAATTAGATAAATAATTACTCCTAACCCATCCAAAATACTTAAGAGGTCAGGATTAATTAATGCAAACTGGCAGCTAAATCAAGAAATATTTGTCTTAAGTGGGAATCTCCAAATTTAATGTTTCTGAATTATATTATAATATTGGTTTTCAGTTATTGAGCAGTATCTATGCACATATATATCATATGCATATACATACACAAAGCATCTATTAGAATCTCAAATTTTCATATGAAGAAAACATTTTGAATTATTAAAGTGACTTGCTTAAGGTCAACAACAAAGTCAGCAATTCTCAGAACTTGTCCTTACAATATGCCACCTGGATGGTTTTGTTTTTCATGAAAAAAATCTTGGTTCCACCCAGGAAGTCTCCATGGCTAAAGCATGGGTATCAGCATTTTTTAAAAGTTCCATATAATTATAATGTATGATAAACTTTTAGAATTACTGTATATTAGTATAAAGTAGTAATGCTCTTGCCAAATCAAAACTTTCTCTATTTTCTTTGCAGATAATCCATTTCTCAACTGTGCCTTTCCACATCTACTGTACCATGGATCTAATTAGCAGTGTGAAGGAGCTCATTTACTTTGGGTTCACATAGGATGTTCTAAAGAAGGAAATAGTGATTGTGGTCTTCTTGTTTATCTACCTTGCAACTCTGGTGGTGAATTTCCTTCTTGTGATGATCATCAGATACAGTCAGATGCTCGAGAACACCATGTATTTCTTCCTTTTCTACTTATCCTTTTCTGATGACTTTTTTTCCACAACTAGATACTCTATCTGAGAAGAAATTAATCACCTACAATGAGTGCCTCACCCAGACCTTCATACTTCACTTCTAGGGGTGCACAGAGACCTTGGTCTTCAACCTCATGTCCTTTGATCACTATGTGGCTATTTGTAAGCCACTGTGATATACAGCCATCATGAGCAGACATATCTGTGGTGTGTTATTGGATCTGTCCTGGGTGGGATCTAGTTTACATTCTTTAGCACAGATTTTTTGGCTTTGAAATTACACTTCTGTGGCCCTAATGTTATTGACCACAATTTCTGTGATCTGCAACCTCTATCAAAACTTGCCTGCATGGGCAAATATGTCATAAACCTACTCATACTCTTTAACAGTGGGGCCATATGCATGGTGAGTATCATAATCCTGATAATCACCTATATTTTAATCTTATATTCTCTGAGTAACCAGGGTGCATAAGGAAGCAAGAAAGCCCTCTCCACCTGCATCTCTCACATAACTGTGGTCACCTTATTCTTTGTCCCATGTGTATTCACATACACTCACCCTCCAACCACATTTCCAGTGGACCAGATGGTGGCATAGTTTTACAGTATTGGTACTCCCTTGCTCAATCCTTTGATTTATACTCTGAGGAATGCAGAAGTTAAAAGTGCCATGGGAAAGTTAAGATGCAGCAAAATGTGACTGAACCAGCAGAGTGGAAGAATTCACTCACAAATTCTGACTGACAGAGAAGAGAAAATGTTCTCATCCTCATGCAGAAATGCATCTTCTCCAGCTAGAGTTTTGGGAGAAGTAAGCAAAATGAGCACAGGGCACTCACCTCCATTTTAGTTTGACCTTATATATCATTGAGTGATACAACATCAAATACAGGAAGATTTATGGAAGCCCAAGTTCTCTCACTTTCCATTCTTTGCATTGCAGCTTGTGAGCCAAATTCCATTGTGTCTGTGACTTTATCTCTGTGTTTTATACATATTTTTGTTTTGCTTTACTTTCTTTCTTTCATCATCTGTTAATTGGATATCCTATAAACATTTTTGTATTCTTGATTTGTATTTTTCATGGCAGCTCATTAAACTTATATTTTAATCCATGTACTGTTAATAATTTGGGGCAAAAGGAGCATGTACATTGCTGGAGAACAAAATTATGAAGATTGCTCCTCTATAGAAGACTGGACTTCCAATGGAAATCTGGACTACAGCAGAGAAAATCATATGATGCCACTTTAGGAGACTTTGAGAGCATGGCTGGGCTTAACTGTGCTCACTGGTGTTCAAACTGTCAGTATAAAAGTATTGAAGACTTAATTTAAGTCCATATTTTTACTGGAAAACCTCTCAAGGTGAAAGTCCTATTGACCATGAGGCAGTAATTTTCTGGTTTGTGACAAACTATCAACAAGCAACCTACCATGTCAAAAGTTTGGCATTGCTATAAGAGGAAAGGGAAGATTAGGGATTAAAGTAAAAAGAAGTAGAGAAAGGAGAAATGGTGATGAAGTTTGGATGGTAGAGGGGAGAAACCTCTTTCTCTTGTATTTTAGGAATCACCACGGTGCATAAATGTTCTTGAAAGAAAAGTGAAGATTAGGAAACATTTATCTCTCATTAATTAAGATAAATTGAGATTCCACTGGACAAACTTGTTTAGGAAACCAAAGTTCAGAGATTCAACTTCTTTCCTTATGTTATGTTAAAATTATCAAATTTAAATCGAGTATTCTCTTGGCTTTATGTACTATCTCTATGCTAATGACTCTCAGATTTATGATTCTACCCTAAACCTCATACCTGTATGCCAGATTTTATATTCAACTAATTACTTGATATCTTCCTCTATGTATGTAATAGACATCTTTGCAACAAGGGATTGTTCTTACCCCTAAAAATGCTATGCATGCAACCTTCTCCAGAAAGATCTATCATACTTCCAGTGAACCAGCCTAAAAACATTGAAGACAAAATCTTGGTGATATCACAATTTGTCCTTTATCTATTAGGAAAAAAATATTGTTTTCCTTCAAAATTTATCCAGAGCTTGATATATTTTCACAACAATTCCCTTACTAGCCTGTTATAAGCTGAAGTTATCTTTTGCCTAGGTTTTAGCAATAGACTCTCATAACTTTTTCTGATTCTATTCTTGTCCTGTTGAGTCCATGTTTAACACAATTCCAGAAGTTCCTTTTAAAACATGTTTTGAGTCAGGCTGCTCCCCTGTATAAAACACTGAAGTTCCTCTATTTCATTCATACTAACAGCCAAAATCATTACAGCGATTTGACCTTCTGTAGCCTCTTTGCCCTCTTTATGACTTATGCACACACATTCATTCTCTTTTCTCCACTCACGCTGGCATACTTCTTCCTTGATGACACCAGATAGAGATAGTTCTTAAAAAAAACAAATCAATTTTATTGGTACATACTAATAAAGCATACAATTCATTCAAAATGTACAACCAATGGTGTTTGCTATAATTACATAGTTCTGCATTCATCACCTCAATCATTATTAAACTATTTTCATTATTTATATAATAATAATAACCAAAAAACAAACCAACAAGAAAATTCCTTACCTCTTAATCTCTTTATGCTTCTCCCACTGTATGTAGCTGCTGTTTCTGGTTCTTCTATCCAAAATGTATAATCAATGTGTTTTAGTATAATCACAATGTTGTACATTCATCATATAAAATATTTTGAACAATTTAATTACTCCAAAAAAGACTCCATGCCCATTAGCATTCCTTTCTCAGACCTACATGACCACTAACCTCACTTCATCTTTATAAGTTGATATATATTTACATTTTATATAAATGGAATTATACAATATGTAGCACTCTGTGTCTGGTCTCCTTCACTTGATTAATGTTTTTTTCCTAATATTAACATTTTGTAGTATTAACCTATATTTGTTCAGTTTCAAAGAAAAATGATCTTATATATGCAATTCTTCCCATATTCATATTTCACATTATCTATTTAGTTCACAGTAGGGCAATCATACAGTGTTTGCCTTTCATGTCTGTCTTCCTTCACTTAAAATAATGTCCTCCAGATTCATCCATGTTGTCATGTTTCACAAATTCATTTCTCCTTACTGATGCACAATATTCCATCATGTGTATACTCTACAATTTATTTATCCATTCATCAGTTAATCCACACTTGGGTTGTTTCCAACTTTTGGATATTGTGAATAACACTGCTATGAACATGGTTGTTCAGATGTCTATTGGTGCCATTTCCCTCAGTTCTTCTGGGTATGTGATTAGCAATGGTATTGCCAGATCCCATGGCAAGTCTATATGCAACTTCCTTAGGAACTGTCAGAGTCCTCCACTGTGGCTGTACCATTCTACATTCCCACCAAGAGTGGATCAGTGTTCCTATCCACATCATCTCCAACATTGAATTTTCTTATTTTTTAATAGTGACCAGTCTAATAGATGTAAAATGATATCTCATTGTAGTTTTGATTTGCATTTCCCTAATAGTGATGTTGAACATTTTTTCATTTGTTTCTTCACCATTTGTATTTCTTATTTGGCCCATTGTTTTTTCAAGTTTTTTGCCCATTTATTAACTGGATACTTTGTCTTTTCATTGTTGAGATTGTTGAGTTGTATGATCTCCTTAAATTTCCACTTTTCATTTGAAGTCTCAGCTGAAACTAATACAAAGGGGATCACATCCAGAAGAACAGACCAGTTTATAAACATAATCTCTCTTTTTGGAAATCATAAATAATTTCAAACTGCCACAATGGATAATTATAAATGCCAGTATTATTGTATTGTACTTTTTTGTGTGCAGCCCTATTTTTCATACAGTTTGTAAAATACAAATGCATGAAAAGGAGTGATAAATCTTTGGTTTGGGGCATGTATGTATAAAGATATTTTAACAAATATATCATAGTTTGCCACAAATTTGCTGATGCAAAGTATCATAAATGGGTTGACTTTTAAAATGAGTTTTTTTAGGGTAAAATCTTACATTTCTGAGACCATGAAGTGTCCCAATCAAGACATCAGCAGAGGGGCTGGCTCGATAGCCCAGTGGATAGGGTGCTGGCATACCACATGGGAGGCCCTGGGTTCGATTCCCAGGGACCTCTCCTAGCAGGCAGACCGCCTTGAGAATGGCAAACCACCATGGGCAGGCTGGAGCCACCGTAGGCAGGGCAAGAAGCTGCCACGGATATGGCAAGAGCCACCACGGGCAGGGCAGGTAGCCCGTGGATAGAGTGCAGCCAGCCACCCGCGAACTGAAAGCCAGCCGTGATCAGATGCAGAGACCGCCCACAAGTGGGGAAAGCTGCGCCTGTGCAGTGACCACTCTCGGTGTGTCACTGCAGCGGGGGGAAGGGGAGATATGTAATAAAATAAATAAATCTTTAAAAAAAAAGACATCAGCAGAAATGCTTTCTCACCCATGTCAGCTACTAGTGATACTGGGGTCCTGCCACATGGTGAAGCAAGGTGGTCACTGGTCTCTGATGAAGTCCCTGACTTACCCTCCAGAATCTACTGTTACCCAGAACTCAGCTGTGGGCAACCAGGTATAGGGCCTTTCTCATTCCAAGCTTCTTTTCTCAGTCTCAGCTGCTCTGCTTTATTCCCAATGTGTGCTTTCATGCATTTTGCTCATCATTTCAATCATGTGATGCTCTGTGGGTCCAACCTCTTGGGGGCTCCATACTTTAGCTTTGACTGCTAGGAATTTTCATGTCCTCTCTCACATGGCAGCATCAAAAATAACAGAGCTCCCTATTTCAGTGTGTGTCTCTCTCTGTGTCTCTGTTTATATAAGACTCAGCAAGATGGTGGAGACTCAACCAAAGTCATGCCTTACTAATATAGTTCAATCAAAAGGGTCTCCCACCCACAAGAATGGATTAATTAAAAAAGATGATCTTTTTCTTTTTGAGATTCATAAAAGAACCCCAAACTGTCACAAAGAACCAGAAAAGGTGGAGCAGTGAAGGAATATAGGGTTAGTGTTTGTATATGTTATTGAACATAAGTTGACATCAAAACAAACATGATTGTTTCAGATTTAGGGTTTTATATTTACATGCAATGGAAACCATAAAAAGATATCTGAACAATATGTGAACAATAAAGATTGGTGACAAAATGGTATAAGAATAAGACTTTAAAAGAAGAAATATAAAAATGTCAGAATAAAAGTCTTCATTATCAGTGGAAACTTTAAATAAATATAAATGGATTAAACACTCCAGTCAAAGGGGAGATATTAATGAAATTGATTTAAAAAGCATGACCTCAGCACTGTTTTCAAGAGTCTCACTTTCAATTCAAAGACATAAGTTAGTTGAAAGTGAAAAAATGGAGTGCAATATAGTATACAATGATAAGCATAAGAGAAGTGGGGATCTATACAAATATAAGATAAAATAAACCTTACATCAGAAACTGTTAAAAGTGACAAGTAAAATTAACAGTATATACTAATAAATAGTTAAATTAAAAAGATGATATAAGAATTCTAAATATATATAAACCTAAAAGGTAGAACCCCAAAGTATATGAGGTAGATATTGAAAGATTTGATGGTAGCAATAGAAGGTTCTACAACAATAGTAGGAGACATAAACACACCACTTTCAGTTATGGATGTAACACCTAGACTTCAGATCAATAAGGACATAGAAAACTTAAATGACACTTAGGCCTAACAGACATATATAGAATACCTCTCTCAAAAGCAGTGGAATACACATTCTTCTCTGGTGCACATGAAACATTCACCAGTATAGACCAAATCTTAGATCATAAAACAACTCAA
Organism: Chaetophractus vellerosus; assembly: GCA_004027955.1. Taxonomy (NCBI): domain Eukaryota; kingdom Metazoa; phylum Chordata; class Mammalia; order Cingulata; family Chlamyphoridae; genus Chaetophractus; species Chaetophractus vellerosus. The sequence continues at coordinate 18,402 of PVKH010009702.1, forward strand.
AATACATTTCAAAACATTGAACTCATAAAATATATCTTCCCTAACCACAGTGGAATGATGCTAGAAATTAATAGCAGATGGAAAATTGCAAAATTGTCAAATATGTAGGCATTAACCCATGCTTAAACAATCCAAGGGGTTGAAAAATAAACCAAAAGGGAAATTAGAAAATATCTTAAGGTGAATGTAAACAAAAATACACTATCTCATAACTTAGAAGATTCAAGAAAGGCAGAGCATAGGAGGAAATTAATAGCTCTACAG
>PVKH010009703.1:0-18663 GCA_004027955.1 Chaetophractus vellerosus
TTCTACAGCTAAGATTGCCTTGGCCTTGAGATTGCCTTACTGTGTACCCAATTTGATTGATCATTATTGCTGCAATTTACAGCCCTCGTTGAAACTTGCCTGCATGGACACTTATGTGATCAATCTACTGCTGCTGTTCAATAGTGGGGCCATTTCCCCAAGCAGTTTCATGCTTCTAATAACCTCATACATTATAACCTTACATTCTCTGTGCAATGTACAGAAGTGAGGAAAAAAGAATTCTCAACTTGTTCCTTTCACATCATCATAGTCATCCTATTCTTTGGCCCATGTACATTCATGTAAACATGTCCACCAACTGCTTTCCCCATTGACAAGGTGGTATCATTATTTTATACTATTGGAACACCCTTTCTCAACCCACTCATCTATACACTAAGGAATGCAGACATGAAAAATGCCATGAAAAAGTTATGGAGTATTAAATCTACCTCAGGTGTAAAAGGATGACTTGAGGTTCCAATTACTAACTCAATACATATATTAAATATGATATTAACTTGTCATTGTATTAAGACCATGCAATCATATGTAAGATCATGCGTTGATATTTTTTCTAGTTCACAGACAAGTTAAATGCCCATTTTTTTTTGTATCAGAGAAAGATGAGTATCACATTAATTCAAATAATTGTGGTCCAATAGTACTTCCTCTATATATACTTTTTGCCTCTCAAGTCATACTATATCTAGGGTGTAAGCCTGACTCTGATTGTTATATTGGATGCACCCGTATTGCTTACTTTTTCTCTATGCTCTGACCTAACCCTGGTGACATTCCTGACATCAGTGTAACTTGTTGTTTTCCTTAGAGCTCTTTTTGCCATTGCTAACCATAAACTCTATTTCATAACTCTGAATCTGCACTATGATTTATTAAGAAGAATGATCTTTACTCAATAACAGTCTTTCAAGCATGTTAGTATCTCAAAATAAATTAAATTCATCCTTTTCATCTATAACACATTCCCAATTAGGCATCCACTTCCTCTTAAAAGCCTATAGGGCATGGTAATACAGTGTACCACAATGATCTATTCAATTTTATCACAAGTTTGTCTTTACAAATTTCTATGTATTCAAATCAGATATTTTTCAAAAAATACTTATATTATAAACCATTTTTTCTTACTTGATGCTTGTATTAAGGTAGCCAGAACATTATTTATGGGATGCTTTCAATATAATAGTACAATAGGGCTTGGGGTATTCAAAATGACAAAATGATAGGTGTATAAGAGCTGAAGGAATAGAATGCTGAAACTCTAAAAGTTTGGAAAGTAAAAAATGCTTATCATCAAGAGTAAATATGATATAAAAATACATCAGAGAAAAATATATTTTTGGAGAATGAAAGGCAGAAAGAAGGAATCTTGTTTGAAACCAATTAATGGTATATTATTTAATTTAAAGATGTGTCAATTAAAGGAATGAAATTACAAATTAAATTTTGAAAATGCATATGACATTTGTCTCCAATGTCAAGAAGAAGCTACTTCTTCTCTCTAGTTGAGCTGTCCTAATAGAGGAATTGCATAGATTCCCAAATAGAATTGCTAAAGTTAATTTGGTCCATTAGAGAGCAGACCAGATTAGTAGCAGCACATTGGCTGTATCTGTCATAGGTTATATCATGAGCTTTTATATTCATTGGTTTCAGTGTAATAAAGAATATTAAATCTTTATTGACCATTACAAGTTTAATTTAATTTCTAATGTTGCTTCTAATTCTTTAACTGCACAAAACTTAGCAATAACAACATGTCCTTTTGTGAAAGTGATGTAATAATAAACTCAGTTAAATGCCACTAGTTTTCTGCCTTCTCATTTTTTTTTTTTTGCTTCCTATGAGATTGAGAAGTGCAGTGTCTACACTGGAGTCACACATAAGGAAGGAACTATATTTAATAGACATTGAAAATGTATGAACCCATCATAAACTTATCTAATCTACCCATCCATAGCAAAAACACATGCATACATATATAATACAACTTTTCATGGCCATTTGTATTCCTGATGAATAAATGAAAGTAGGAAATAATAATAAAATAAATAAACTAAAATGTAAATGAAAAAACACAGGTAGGATTACAGGATAAGAAGAAATAATACAGAAGAAGAAAACTTGGAAGCTTTTGCATGTTCAAAAGTACTTATAGTGAAATTAAACCTGGGAAATTTTTTAAAGAAAATTCTGGGACAATACATACAACCAATGGAGAATTTTGAAGTGAACACTATCTCCAAAAATGATTTATCTAAAAGAGAAAGTATAAATTGCAATTATCCTCTCATTTTAGGAAAAAATAAAGTTTATAATATGTGTTCAATTTTTTTGTTGTTATTATACTCTCAATAAAGATGCAGCATCACCTCTACATTATTCCATTCAAAAAAGCATAACCAGAATTTTATCATACAGAATCAAGGCACAGATCCAAACTCAGGGTTAGTCTGCAAAGGAACTGACCTATATACTTCAGTATTATCAAAGTCATTAAAGCTGAAAACTGACTAGGAACTATACAACATTAAAGGAGGCAAAGGAGAAATGATAACAGACTGCAATGTGTGATCTTGGGTTTGATCCTTAATTCAGAAAAAAAGTTAAAAAGGGTATCATTGTGACTATTTGTAGAATTTGAATTTGGACTGAGTTAGATAATATTACATCAATATAAAATTCTCCTGGGTTTTTAAAATCAAATTTTACTGTGGTTATGCAAGAGAATGTTTTGTTCTTAGAAAAGATACCCAGGAACATTTATGGATAAAGGGGCACAATGTCACCAATTTATCCTCAAAATGTTCAGAAAAAAAGAACATCATACTTATAACTGGAGAGAAAGAAGGAAGGAAGGGAGGGAGGGTGGGCAGGAGGGAGAGAAACAGGATTAAAAAGAAAAAAGTGGAAAAGAGTATAAACTATTGCTGAATCTGTGTAAAGTTTGGTACAGAAATTTCCTGTAATATCCTTGCAATGGTTATATAAGAATGAAATTATTTCAAAATAATTGGTTATATAGTGGTAGTAAGTGCTTTCATTTCTTGGCTGCAAAGACAAAAACCATGTAATGGCTTGTCTTAGGCAACAGAAATGTATTGGCTCACAGTTAAAGCCAGGAGATGTTCACAATCAAGGTGTCATCAAGATGATGCTTTCTCCCTGGATACTGTGGAATTCTGGGCCTGACTGCTGGGATTCTTGGTCCTTGGTTTCTCTGTCACATGGCAATACATATGACAGGCTCTCCTTGTTGCTCCTTTCTCTTTGTTTCCTTTGACTCCCAGACTCCTGCTGCTCCCTTTCACTTTCTGTTTTTGTTATCTTCCCTATAATGCCTTATCAATAGTTCCAATTTACAAGGGTTCACAGCCATCTGAACAAATATATTAAGTTGAAGAACATGTTTTTCTGGGGTACATAAATCCATGTTACCACAGTAAATAGATTAACTATAAGAAGTTAAATTAACAGTTATGTTCACTGAAGAAATTAGTTTCTCATTTACCGTGTTTGAAAATACTTAATTTAAAATTTTATAAAACTTCATTATATAGCATAAAGTAAAACTTTTTATTGTCACCTATTGATACCCTCAAATCCCATACAATTTACCCTAATGTGCTATACAAATATTATGAATAATACACAGAATATTTTATATATGAAAAAATACTTTTTAAACTGAGAAATATTATTTTAACCCTGCAAGCATTCATTAGAATGATGATACAGATGGTGAGAACTTTTCATAAAAAGGCTTTAGACACATTCCATAATATAGACTTTAATTATTTTAAATCTATATATCTAGACCTTATTGTTTCTCTTTCACTTTTCTCTTCTTTCAGTTTTATATATACAATCTTCATGGAAATATTCATACAATAAATACAGAAGTTATCAGTTTCATAAATGGTCTCCAAGAACACCAAAAATATTGTTTGTATTTTACTATAAATCTTATCTAGATTATTTTAGATCCTGAAAGATATAATTGCATAATTGATACTTACAAAGTATCTGACAGGGCATCTTCCTTTCTAGTAAGACTGAATATTGTTAGAAAATACATATTTTCCACATATACATATGACAAATGACTGTCTTTTTCTATAAATGAGAAGATTATTCTTATCTGATATCCCTCCCTTGTCCATATTCCTAGACACTGTATATATATATTGCATAAACATTAATAGTCAATTATTACATATAGGATTTGGATTTATCCAAAACATTTTTTAAAATCTCCTAGATCTTAAAGTACATTTTGCAATGTGAAGAAAATGAAGGCAGACAGAATTTTCCACCTGGGCAACTAAGTGTAGTAAACAAAATAGTAACTAGAAAGATGTCCATGTCCCAATCCTGGCAAAGTGTGAATGTGCTATGTTACACAACAAGGAGAAATCAGCTGATTTTAAAGTATGGAGATTAACCTGGATTATCTAGGTGGAAACACTGTAATCATAATAGTTCTTGAAAGTGGAAGAGGAAGGCAAAAACAGAGGCCAGAGTCAGGGAGAAATTTAAAGATTCTATGCTGTGGGCTTTGGAGATGTAGGAAGAGGCTATGAGCCAAAGAACACAGGTGGCCTCTTAGAAGCTGGAAACAAAAACAAGGAAATGTATTCTCTTCAGAGTCTTCCAAAAGAAACACAACCATGCCAGCTCCTTGATTTAAGCCCAATGAGACCCATTTTGGACTTCTGACTTCCAGAAGTGTAAGACTAATACACTACATCAAACTGAGTGTTTCTACTACCATTTGAACTTCTCCTTCACTTTCTGTGCTTTAATTTTTACTCATTTTATCTACTAACTTCAGACAGTCAGAGTAAACAACATCTCATTTTTTTTAAAGATTTTACCATTGTGTGACAGAAGAAAAAGAGGAGAGAAGGGATGGAAGGGGAAAGTAAGAATTGAAAGAATAAGGGGGAAAGAAGGAAGAACAAGCACAACATTAATGGTTACTCTCCAAAAGTAAAAGGAGGAATGAAAGCTTACACTACAATTAATCTCAAGAATAGGCTACAAATAAACATCTTTCAGTTTCTTTCTCCAGAATTCAGCAGAAACTCAAGTGAAAAGAAAAGCAGTGTGTCCCAGTAACCCTATCAAATCTACTATTTTCAAATCAAATAGAACATTTTAAAGGAGTGGAGCAAAACAAATTTATTACCTAGCTATCTCCAAATCAGAGGCTGTGATTTTACCTTAACTTAATATGAAAGATATACAACATAAAACAATCACATAAATCATGTTTATTGAAATGTTTTAGTTTAGTGATAAAACACTTAATATGAGAATTGATTGGATTTTAAATTTCACAAAAAGGTAAATTTCTATTTTTTAATGATGTAAAAAAAACAAAAAAGAAACCCCACATCATTTTAGTCTTTGATATAGTTCTGACTATGGAGGGAGACTTTGAAGAGAGGCTTTCCCTGAGGTCATTATCATTTTTCATTTTTCTTCTTAAATAGATCTTCAAGAAGCAGAGAAAAGGACTTTATTGTCAAAGATCTTGTGAAATGTAGATCTGAGTAAATGAGAGACAGAGGGGGGACCTACAAAGGTTGACACTTACCATCCCCTGAGTTTGCAGAGTCAGAGATACACTTGTACGAACTATTCACAAAGCAATTCTTCACATACCATTCCTACTTTATTTTGGTTAGCTGCTCTCAAATTATCTCAGGAAGAGACAGAAAAATACAGCAAAACTGAAGCCCTGGAATATACTGGTGAGACATTTTCTTCTACAAGCTAATTTATGTATACAGAAATTTTATGGAAAAAGTGAATTAAATTAAATTGTTATACATTGAACATGTGTAATATTTATTTGCAATACACTCTCCTAAGAAATAAGGGAAAATTAAAATTAGGATGCTGATAAGATAATAAAGGGCATTTTTTCATCAATTTGAGATAGAATAACATGAAAGGGAATTAAACAAATGCCAAACATAAGCTTTATCATTTCAAAGGAAAGTGAGGTGGCATGACTTGAGATGGTCAGAAATGGAAGGAAGGGATCTCTTGAGTTGAATCTTGATTCAAGGGGGAAGCAGATCTCCTCTAGGACCTAACTTGTGGTAGTCAAAATGGTGTCACAATTAAATCTGGTACATAAATGCCCAGTTTCTGCTGGATGAAATTAAAACAGCAAAATTCACAGGTGTTCAATTGCTATGATTTGAGCTCCCATAAAATGAGGGGCTCTCTTAGTGGGGAATAGTATATCCAGAAGGAAAAGTCAAAGGGGATTCAGTATATAAAAGCATTTAAATTATTATTATGCTATCATTATGGTAATTATTATTATTTTTCATTGCATAAGTGGAGGCACACCTGTAATGACTAATCCACCCTCTCTAATTTAGACCTGAGGACATACAGCCACACAGTCTCTTCAAAGCTGGAAGTTGAAGGCATAATGTTGCTGCAAAGGGGTAGCTGAGAGCACAGAATTCATAGCTGTAGACACCAAATTTCACAGGGATGTTGAAGAGATGTACCAGTTTCCACTGATTATCTAAGATACTGTGTAATCAGAGCCTATTGTATAATAAGAGGAAACATTTACATCTATGGTTTGATTTGAGGAAGCATCATGAAAGCCCTTTTAATAAAAAATGTTTCCACAAAATATTCTCATCTATACACTCCTGTGACTCCAATAAAAGTACCTGAAATACTACCCATGAATTTTCCAAGATCATTTAAATTATTTTTCAGTTACAAGCTCTTCTAAAATTTTTAATTCATCTGGACTGGGAGACTAATATAAGCTAATGTGAAACTTGAATGGTTACAAGAATGCATGGAGTGGTGAGATAAAAAAGCAGAGTTCTTCCATTTCTCTCTTTTTCTTTTTTCTTTTTTTAAACAACAGCCACATGATTGAAAAACCAAGGCAAAGTAATGCCTGAGGATTCTTCAAGGCCTCTTAATTTGAAGATGGAAAAATTTTCTGAGACTTCACTTCTTCACCTTTCAAATCTAACAGAACTTGCTTTGTCTCCAGCAGCTTTCTTTAATTGCTTTATCCTCTCTTATCTCTAACTTTTTTTTGAGAATCGTGGGGCTTTTCTGGCTGACAAGTGATTTAATATCATGGTTGAAATAACTCTTATAAATATAGAGACAATAGTGGAAACAAAACTCTCATTTCACAAAGGCACAAACAGAAACCCATGAATTTAAATTATTCAACCAAGATCACAGCCCAGTTAATCAGGTTTGTATAACTTTGGTTTGTTTAAGTTTGGTTCTCTTTTCACTATATTATACTGCCTCCTGACTGTAAAAAGCTTGAGATCAAGTAGGAGAGCATATTCTGAAATATAAAAAAGATCTGAGTTTCATAAGTAAGAGAACCTGCAGTAGTCACTCAGTCTCAATGAATGCAATGACCGGGCATGGCTGTATTTAGAAAGGATAATGTGGACATTTGTTTTCTTTTCAGTGTTAAACAAGAGGTGAATGATTCCTGATATAGAAATATTACCATATTCCCAAACAGAAGTTTGTTTTAGAAGTAGGCTTGTATGCCTTATATAGCATACAAGCTAAATAATTTTTTTAGGGTGAAAAAAGGTAAATAAATCTTCAAAAATGTGGAGGGACACAGAGGTTTGCTTTATTTCTCTGGACCTTGTTTTCTCATCTGAAGTGAATGATTTGACTGTTACATGGAGATAAAATGATCAGATTATATGCATTTCAAATTCTTTGAGCATTCCTGCCAAGCAGTAGAAAGAACCCATTTTCCATTATCAACCACTTTGAATATATCTTGATTCTGCATTAGAAACAATGTTGCTGGTCCTTTCTATGTTTTTCTTTCAGATAATTTGTTTCTTGGGAAGTTGCCCTGCTGGATGAATTCCATGCAAAAAATAAACAACCTAACTGAATTCATTTTCTGGGGCCTTTCACAGAATCCAGAGGTTGAAAAAGTTTGTTTTGTGGTGTTTTCTTTCTTCTACACAATCATTCTTCTGGGAAAACTCATCATGCTGGCAGTTTGCACTGGTAATCTTTTCAAGTCTCCTATGTATTTTTTCTCAACTATTTGTCCCTTATGGACATTTATTATTCTTCAGTGAAAGTTCCCAATATGATTGTTGACTTATGAGCCAAGTGTAAAGCTATCTCCTATGTGAGGTGTATGTTGCAACTCTTTGGGGTACATAACTTTGGTTGTACTGAGATCTTCAATTACTATGGTAATGGCCTATGATCATTATGTGGCCATCTGCAAACCCCTACACTATATGATCTTCATGGACCAGGATATATGAAATAAAATATTGCTGGGGACCTGGATTCTTACACTCTGTTATCCAGGTAGTTCTAGTGGGCCAGCTACCCTCTTGCATACTCAATGAGTTTGATCACTACTTTTGTGACATCTACCTTGTGCTGAAACTTGCCTGCACTGACACATATGTTGTTGATGTTGTCATGACAGCCAAAATTGGGACATTCTCATGTCCCTGAGAAGGCAGTCAGTGGAGGGAAGGTGCAAAGCTCTGTCTACCTCTGTCTCCCACAATGCTGTTGTCATTACCTTTTTTGGACCTTGCACTTTCATCTATATGTGCACCAATACTACATTTTCAGAGGATAAGTTGGTGGCTATCTTTTACACCATTTTCAACCTCATGTTAAATCCCTTGATTTATACACTGAGAAACACAGAAGTAAAGATTGCAATGAAGAAACTGTGGGCAGAAAATTTTTCTGGGAAACTAATGGCAAATAATTGGAAGTAACAATATTTTAAGCTGACGACTTCACATTTTTTCAGTCTTAGTTAACTCATCTGCACAATGAAGGCAATAATACAAAACTCAGAGTTGTTGGGAGGAAAAATATTAAAAAAATAACATATTTTACAGTAATAAGGTAGTGTTTATCAATATTGTTACTATATCTATCTAATATTTAAAAATTAGATAATGTTTCTAAATTATCTAGGCCTGGTAAATTTTATTAAATTCAATACTATCATGACACTACTCAGCATCATTGTTTTCTCCTTCCCTGCTTCTTGTCTTTTTGCTTCTTTATTTAAAGAGTGAAAATCTAACACAAAGTATTTAAGGCTGTTTTCTACTGTTTAGAACTGTGATTGAGGCATGTTTAAGCTCTAGTTTGTTACCTGAAAGAAAGAATACTTTATAGCTAGCAGTTATCTGAACTAAAGCATTCTGTTATAAGTGCTCCCAACCAGAGACTCCTGAGTAAACCAAACCTAGTAAACTTGTAATGAGAGGGTAGAAGTGAGTAGAATGTAAGAGTTTAAAAGAACAAAAGACCTAATGCATTGCTCTGAACTTGGAGAAAAGCTTACCTTTCTCTTATGCTCAATTTCTTTGCCCAAATGAAAAACAATAAGGACATTGAGAAAACTTACCTCTAAGACTCCCCTTTTAATTTTAATACCCTATGAGTAGGTTTATGCTAACTGGAATATAATCTTTACCTGTACTCTGTAGCAAGAGTCCTATTAAGATAAAGTGGCCAACTAGAAAATTTTTAAGAAATTGAATAAAAACAATTCCCTGTGAAGAATAGGTGATTGGAACTCAAATCCTCAGGGTAAATACAATTTACTGTAATTCATGGTTGGGGAATGCATGGTTGGGGAACCATATTTCTTCCAATGTTTGAAACAAACAGTTTTAATGTATAGTGAGCTATTTCTCACTTTTTTCTTGACTTACCTAACCAAAATTTTCAGCTATTAATTCCAGAAAGACACATTCTGAAGAAACAAACATATGTCTTCCTCAAGGAAATGACGCTTGCCTCAGTGATATGTTTTTCCTTCATTATGAAACACAACCTGGGCTTCTTATCTTGTCACACATGAATATCATTGACTATCCCTCTGCAATTGTCCCATAGTCTTTTCTACCAGATTATCCAGTTACACTGTGTTGTGATTATCATTGTGGTATGTTTGGTGTGTCTTGGTGTTTGTGTCTGTGTCTGTAAACATTACTGTCATTAAGGACTACAAATAATTAAGGCTTTAGAAATGCTTTTTGATGTTGCTAAAACCACAGAATTAAATATAGGAAAGATCAAAAGCAGAAGAAACCTGGGTTAGAAACTATAATAAAGAAATCAAGACACTTTGCCTGAGGATCACACAAATCCATGGTTATTGTCCCAGCATAGAATTATACTCACTGGATGCCAGTGTTCTTCCATTTCCTTAACTTTAAAATGAAAACTAGATTACTGTTTCTCAAAGCTTAGCTGATAATTGGAATCACCTTGAGAGATTATTTAACAGAAAACAGAATCTAGTATAAAAGATTTTTCTTGAGAAGGGCAAGATTAAGAGGCATATAAAAATCTGTATTTTTGAAAAGCTCCTATAGTGAGCTTTAGGCACCCAATTGTCAGGAAACTTGGATTTGGAAACACTGGGAAAAGACATTTGATATTCTTAGAGCTTATCATGTCTGTGAGTCAGTGGAATCCAAAGATTCTCACTTTGGATATATACTACCATCTTTGTGTTTCTTCAATACTATTTCCTATATTCCTTTGTATTAAATGTTTGAATACAAAGGGAAAAAATATTAGTGATGTGGCCAGTCTGAGGCCTCTAAGAAGGTAAAAGCTGACATATGACATATTTTTGACTCTCAAAAGCTGGAAAGGGAAGCATGTGAAATAGTACTCAAGTTTCTACGAGTAACTTTATGAACTTATTCTTATTCACAAAGTTTCAAATTCAATCCCCATCAGAGGTGCTCAGACAGTCTATTCTTGTTTTTTTAAGATGACCAAGAGTGATAAGAACTCAGAATCCCCACTTTTAGTGGGGGCAAATTTGGTCAACAATGTCAATTCATTCTGCAGTGTATGACTATAATGTTGGCTGCCACTTCTTACCTTTCTAACCCTGCTGACACAAGATGGGGGATGTGACTGTGAATCAGATGCTTCATTGATAAAAATAAATGGTCCTACTTCTAATTTTTCAGATGAAGGTATTTGTTTCATATTGCAAAATAATGAAAATATGTCTCCCTGTGTCTTAGAACTAGTGGTTATACTCCTGTCCTCTGGAACATAAAATATTTTAAATTCATTTTCTTGCAATGGTCAACTGAATGTGTAAAGATAGCTTCCATATCCCTCCATATGGTTTCCCTTTTATTTATTTAAACATATTCAGAAGATTATAACATTTCTCACATGTCAAGGTGTCTAGAAAGTTAAATATTTTTTAGTACATGAATGAGTATACTTCATTTTGTCAGTATTCTTGTGTCTCAGTTCTTCCATGGCTTTTAATACAGTGAAAAGAATATGATAAAGAATATGATAAAACATCTTTCTGTACAAGAAGAATGAGAATTACATGGAGTATACCTGTATCCAATGTGAAACCTGGAATTAAGCCCAAGTAAATCCAGCTTGGCTTGTATGAACCCACTTTAATTTAGAATTAAATGCTTATGGAATAAGACATAGAGTTTTTGAACATTTTGTTACACAGCTTTATTGAAATGAATGGTCCAGGGATGGTAGGGTCAAATTGTGGATGGGGTGTTTTGATATATATTCATAAATGTATAGAATCTATTATATGTGTAGCGTGAGGTAGTTTTCAAAGAGCAGTGGAAAAAGTCATGCTAGAGAGAATGGGCATGAGGGACAGCATGTATCTTTTATTATATACATAATGGCCAAATACTCAATACATAAATGTGCATCCAGCTCCCCTTCCATTATTTCTTTCAGGATTAACATATATATTAAGCATGCTTGTGTAGATTCCATTTCATTCCTCCTTTGTTGATAAATTATAGGAAGAGAGTTAAAAGTTAAATACAAGCCATGCTTAAACAGAATCCTGAAAGGCCTTTCTCCACTTCAAAGAAATCAAATAGGGAACTTTTCACAATTGGCTAATTTAATTAATTACTGGAAAAAGTGGCCTACATGTGCACCAAAAACAGTCTTAAAATAAATGCTAAAATTTAATACTTGTCCATCCATTAATGTTCATAACACTAGACATCTCCATTGATCTTTACCTTCTTGAATTAGATAGCCAGGAGGTAATCATGACAGGTTCCACATCAAAACTAGACTCTAACTTGATCTGCTGTTATCTCCATTGAGTCCACTATGCCTGGGATCATGAAGGACAAAATAAGTTTGAGAATATCAGTTAGAAGGGACAGGATCTTTTAATCTATTGCCTTTGTATACAGGCTCAGAGAAGAAAAGTAACAGAAAGAGTGAATTGCAACTCTTCTATCTTTGAGGCTTGCAGCTTTTGATGGAAGCCCATAATCTTTTCAAATTAGCAGCTGTTTTAGTCAGTCACAGGTGTGCCTTTTGAAATACACCAAAGATTGGTCAGTCTTTATAAAGGGTATTTATTTGGGGTAGACACTTACAGTTACCAGGCCACAAAGCATAAGTTTCTTCTCATATCAAAGTCCATGTGTTGGAGCAAGATGGCTGCTGATGTCTGCAAGGGCTCAGGCCTTTGGGTTCTTCTCCTGCCAGGGCTGCATTTCTCTCCAGGCTTAGCTTCTGTTTCCTCCACAAGTTCAGCTGTAGACCATGAGGCTCTCTACACTTTTGCATCTCTCCACAAGGCCAGCTGTAGACTATCAGGCGAACGGCTTACATATCTTCTCCTGGAGTGCTTCTCTCCAACATCAGAACTGCTTCTCAAATCTCTGCCACTCAAATCTGCTGCCTATCCTTTATACTTGAGACCACACCCACCAAGGGGTGGAGCTCAACATCCCACTGATGTGACAGTTAACGCCCTAATCATAACCTAATCATGCCCAGATTAACAGATCAGCTTACAAGCACAAATCAATATATATTTTTGGAACTCATAATTACATAAAACTGCCAAGCCATTACAGCAGCTTTTGTCAACATTAATGATTCTGTGTAAAGGACAAGATAAGTCAAAGGACTCAGATAGGAGAGGCATCATTTCCCTTCAAACAGCTTGTCTCAGCCCCACACTTTCCTCATGGTATTCTTCATGTCTGTTTTTCTCAGCTTGTAGGTGAGGGTGTTGAACATGAGGGAAACCATGGTGTAAAATAGGGCAAACACCTTGTATTACTGATGGAATCAGCCATGGGGACACAAATGAAGATGAGTGACAAGAACATGAACACCACAGTGATGTGTGAGCCACAGGTAGAGAGGGTTTTGCACTGGCTGTCACATGAGCAGGTCCTAAGGGTGGACAGAATTACCAAGGCAACAAAGGCCAAAATGGACATTACTCCTGTGGTGTCATGATCATAACAGCCAATAGACTATCATCAGTGCAGGCCAATGTCAGCAGTTTTAGCAAAAGTGTAGTCTATCTGATTGGTGTCACAAAGGGCAAGTTCTATGATAATGCATGAGTGAGTTGATAAATGCTGTGGTAATTGAGACCATCATCAAGACATAGCACACCTGCCTGCTCATGATGATAATGAAAGGGTATGCAGAAGGCTGCATTGCAGTTGTAAGCCATAACCACCAAGATACCTAGTTTCTTTGCTGAGGCCACTGCCCCTCCTGGTGAGCAGAATGAGCAAATTTCCCAAGAGAATTGCAATAAAGGAAAGTGAGAACATCACAAAGCATGTGGTCTTTGTAGCCTCATCCCTAAAAAGGAACAGAGGGCTAAATTTTGCCATGTTTTAATGTCCCATATCTTCTGTGGAGCTGACAATTTAAAAGGGTAGCTTAATATCCATGGTACACTAATTTTTTTAATCTGTTGGTTTATTTGCAAAATCATTCCTTCTATAATTATATATTGATTTTATTTTATGATTTCATCACCCCAATTTATGCCTGAAGTACAGCAATGAACAAAATGCATGCAACCTCTAGCTACACATAGAGTATAGTATATTAGTGTGGACATTTAAGAACAATAAGATTGCAAATAATTAATTGCAATTGTAATATATGCCAAAGTCTTTTGCTTACCTTGAACAGCAAAGTGAACACTAAAAGGTGAAACTTTTTTTTTCATGTCAATTTTGAGATGTAACTTCAATATTATGCCTAAGGGTGGTTTGTAAATCCCTGGCTTGCATTAAACAAAAATGAGGTTATCTATCTTTCAAGGGTAAGTAAAGGCACAATACATTCTAGGTATTTCCCAATGACTACTAAGGTGCAAAATACTGAAACTGCAGTAGTGTCATTAGACTTCAATGGGCTCACTATTTTAAGTAGTGGAACCCTGGGTGACAATCTCAGAAAGAGCCTTCAGAACATTTTCATCAAATCAAAAATAATGGAAAAAATAATGGAGAGAGAAAAGCAAAGAGCAAAAGTCAGATCTTTGGGGAAAAGTGTTTCTCCATTATATGGGTTTCTAGTATGTTTATGGTTTCTTGGAATTTTATCTGATTTCCATGTTCACTTTCCACTCTAAAAGAGAAGTTATCATTTTTTGTCATTTAGTCTACTTTCTGGAGTTTTCAAGAACTCCAACTTAATACTGTCCAAGTAATTTCTTTCAAAATCTCTGGAAATATCACTGTCACATAAGCAAAAGGCCAATTGCAGTGGTCCTGAGCTGTGGCATAATAATTTTTAAATTAAAAATTAAAAGTTATTATAACTGTGATTCACCTGTCCTGACCTTGAAAATGGAATCCCCTCCTTGGATGTTATTATAAGATGTATAAATTTGTAGCAAGTAAAGATATATACCATATTGTTATCAGAGACAGTATCTAGGTGTCTATGTTCTTTGTTTAATAAAAGAAAGAATTCAAGGATGAGCCACAAGTCAATCTGGAAAGCAAAGAATTTCTTAGGATGTAAAGTGAGGAACAGAGAGTACACCTTCAAGGATGAAGGTGGGCATTTTCAAGGGAAAAATATTCTGCCCTGGGGTCACCTGTTTCATGAGAATACAGGACTTCAGGATCTGTGCTGATTGACAAATTTGAGATGAGCTCTGTAGTGCATATTGGCTGGTGATGATTGGTCTCTGGTCACTGTGAAGCATGAGGTAACCAGAAAGTGGTTGGAGGTGGGGGTGGAGTCACTCCTGCCCCCTCCCTTGTTCCCACCATGTTATGATGTTGCTGGTTGCCTTCTGATAACTCAGCCCTGTGTGTGTGTGCTTGTACATTGCCCCTCCCTAACTTGCTTGTGTGAGTCAGCAGGCTGGTGGAAGTCAGCAGGTCATTGCCTCAGTTTCTGTTTGTGTGACTTATTAGGTTCTCTGCCTCCTTCCTCCTTAGGTCCCTATTCTCTCCTGCCTCAATAGTTATGTTTAGGAAGGATGAATATAGTAAAGATGTCCCAATTTAATCCATAGATTCAAAAATAAATATCTGACAAAAGTTTCAATAAATTTGAAATGCTGATTCCAATATTCAAGAATAGTTGATATCCAGAATAGTTAAGCTAACTTTTTAAAAGAACAAAGGTGTGGACATAATTTTTCAGATTGTAATTAAGCTACCAAAGGCAGTTAACAACACACACCTAAAGATAATTGGGATTCATTCTATTTTTAAGTTGACACTATTAATCTATGTGAAATATAGGGTGTTCCATTAACTGATGTGGGGTTTTCAATCTCTTTCTGGGAATGAAGGAAAAAGAAAACTTTATCTCACTACTCATTAAAAAATATATTCCAGATGGTTCAAAGATAAAAATGTATCATATAAAAGTAGAAAAAATAGAGGAAAAATTAGTAGAATATATTTTTATCTTAGGGCAGGGAAATTTTTTTAAAACACATGAAGCAAATTCATAAATAAAAATGTAATACATTTAATAGTTCTGTATGACAAAATCCCATGTGAACATGGAACTATTGCAGCATGGGAGTAAATATGTATAACACTACAAATCAGAAAAATAAAGGAAACTGATTTTATTAATGAATAAAACATTTCAATAGAAAATACACAGAAAGGAAATTAAAATTGGCCAATCAGCATGTGTAAAAATGTTCAATCTCATTATGATCAAGGAAGTTAAATTTAAACAATTGTATTTAGTATGATTCTTAAGTTTCATGAAAATGGAATGAAAAAGCCTCTTGATACAAAATTTGATGATGGCTCAGGCAATCAGCATGTCATCTGGTGAAACAACCCAAAAGAAGCATTTGAAAGGATAATCATTGCAGGCTTGTTCAAACTCTATATGACAAACCATCAAAATAGCAAGTAAAAGAGATTTGAAGGTATACAAAGGTTTGATAAGAGACTATTAGTATTTTAGAATTACAAGGTTGTTTTCTTCATAAACTAATATGTACAGGTCATAAAATCTGATTTTCCTTTCCTAGAGCCTAACTGGCATGGGGTCAATAGATAAGGGAGACAGAATAATTAATTGAAGATGAAGGACTAATATGGGTGATAAAAAGTACTTCAAATGGGAGATATTAAGAAGATTCCTGGATACTAGTCCCAAGGAATTGGCATAGAAATAACTGAAGAGTGAAGTGATGCTTTTTTGTGCAGCCCAACACTTTTCCATAGAATCATCACATTTGAAATACTGAAATCTAACAGTCCTAAAAATGTGTATGCCTTCCTAAACAGGGAGTGGTCTTTGCCACCAGATCATAAGAATGTGATCACTCATTCACTAAAGTTGAACTGAGAAGAACCAGTTGGGAAATTTCTCTATGAACAGAGAGAATGTAGGCATGCCTCCACTCTTTAACTACTAATTAATGTCTTGCTGGCAGATATATCCTGTTTACCTGGAAAATAATGTATTTTGGAAATGAAGGTATATTGTAAATTGGATTAAACACATTGAAGTCTAGATTTCTAATCTTTGAAGACTATCAAAGGGTTTTGGTCACAGTACAACTGTATCCATTTGTGGGAAAATATATATGTTTAAAATAAGGAAGAATTTAAAAATAATTTTTTCAATCCCTAGGGCTAGGATAATTTTAAAAAAAATCTGAATCTGGAACATTCAATTTCTGTGATGTATCAATTAGGTAGAAAATAATCATTAAGATTTTTGAAAAACAATATTGAAAACTCAATGGAAAACAGCTTGATCTTAGAAAACAAGTCAATGAATAAAATGGACAAATAACATTTTTTATTAGCTTACAAAATATTTTCCTTTTTTTCAGAATGTGGAGCCAACATTCTATGCTGAAGTAACATTTTATGTTGCCATATTTTGAATTTCATGGGATTGTGCCAAAGATAACAGCTGAACTAGGGAAGTTACTAGACAGACTGGCCAGGGGCCAATGTTGAACTCTTCTCCACTCAATAAAAAAGTAGGTTATATCAGATTTCATCTCTGGAATTCCAAATGAACTTAGCAGGCTGGAGAGAGGAATGAGAAGCTTAGGTGATGCATGGAACTAGAATTTGTGTTTTTGCAACCCATAGCCAAGTGATAGACATACGAAGAATGAAAAAAGGCATACAGAGATTTTTAAGTAGGTTAAAATAAAGAAGGAGAATCACATGCAAGCTGAGAAAAAGAGAGATGACAAGAAGCTCTACCCCCAGCATCCTGAGCTATTGATGACTCTCTAGTTTCTCCACAAGTCTATCAGGCTCATTATGATTAACATGATATTACAAGAATAACATCAAACATTCTGTTTTTAAGTCACTAAATGAGCCTGACTGAACCCCAATGCCCTTATTCATTACCACTAAAATATCCTTTGCAATTTTATTCTGAAGTATATCAATTAAAAGTAGCCCACAATTCTTTTATAATGAGCACATGGGAGATGAACATTTATGATAAAATCTGTAGAGAATTGAAAAATAAGTGATAGACAGAAATACAACACTAGTTTCCTTGGGATGAAAAGTAAGGTGAAAACTTTTAGAAACCAACTCATGTTAATAGGTGACCACCAACTTTAGGAAGATGAATCTGGTCAATTACATGGCCTTAATTTGTCAGTTTGGGGCCAGATCTGAACTGTTAAGGAAAAACAGAGAAGTTGATGCACCTAATATGTAGAGACAATATCCCTCTGCTTTTGGTTAGAAGATAGATTTCTATTGACCTGCCTTCTGATTCACTAATCCTGCCATCCTTCCTGGAAGCTAAAACTCAATTTATATTGAAATCTAAGGAATCTCTAAATGTATTGGAAACATTTGTATACTTAACTTGTGGCTAACCAGAAAATATAATATAAATCAATACTTTCTTCTTGGGAGGAAAACAACAACAACAAAAACCAATGATCCTCCTAGATAGGATGTATTACAATAATGGGAGATTGGTGATGTAATTATAAATTCTGGTAATTGGCAACCTAGAAGAAGCATGAGGTTAGGGCCCCATGGTTCACTATATAGATTTTCACTTAGTGTTTGCACATACAGCTGCATATTTCATCACTGTCCTCCATAGCACAATTTCTCTAAACAACAACAAGAACAATAGCTCCAAGCTTCTACAGGAAAATCTAGAAGAGGTGTTTCCTAGCTGTGTGGAAAATGGCCTAGGGTAATAAAATAATCTGCCTGTAATTCAATGTGTGTTTCACCTCTACACTCTTTGGAACCTGATGCTCCAATATTCTAATATCTCAGGGCTTTTGCAGCTTGTGATCCTCTC
>PVKH010009705.1:0-18661 GCA_004027955.1 Chaetophractus vellerosus
CTGATAATATTCCCTGTATTAACAGGGAATACATAAATACTTGCAAAAATGGAGTAATTTAAAATTAATTGACAGCTACCATTTTTTTTAAAACATTTTATGTTATTAAACAAAGTTGGCAAACTATGACCTGTGAGCCAAATCTGGCCCTCTTCCATTTTCATATGGCCTATGCACTAAGAATGGCTTTTACATTTTTAAATGCAAAAAGTATCAAAAGTATCAATTATAAATGAAAAATATCACAAGAAAAATAGTATTTTGACACAAGCAATTATACGGAATCACTCTATTCCCGGCATGCACTTAAACATTCCGCACAAAAATGAGTAAGTACAGTCTCTGCCTTTGAGAACTCAAGAGTCCTGTAAGGACATGGGAAAATAGGGATTTTTCCTCCAATAAAGATATATATGAACTGAAGAAGGATTTTCAGCCCAATTGATCTTTTGATCAACGTGTAGTGGGAAAAGTGGCCCCTTGGTAGGTCCAAACTAGCTCATTCTCTCATAACTGCAATGAGAAAAGCAGCAGAGTTTTCTACACAGCCCTAAACAACTTTCCCTATTTACGCAGACACCTTATCCACCTGATGCACCAGGCCTGAACCTAAATGACAAGGCCAGTGGCAGGTTGCTCTAGGCACTGGTGGAAAGTCTTCTCTCTTCAGTTTTATGGAAAATTCTAACTATTAGCTCATTGACATGATCTAATTGGATACTGGGGTTTAGGAAACAGGGTGGAAATAGACATACCAGGCTTTCACCTTGCTTTGTGAAGGTTTACTAACATTGAAAGAAATCCTTCAAGTATTTTAGCTTTAACTAAGAGTTTAATACTGGAGTTTGAGAAGGGAGCCCCAGCAGATAACAAAGTGTGTCTCTTCTCTTCTTTTTCTTTAGTCAAGAGTCAGAAAGGACTAGCTTTTCAGGTAAAAAGTTCATTGTAATTGCACATTGTAATATTCTCTCTCCTGCAATTACACCCAACTGTGATAATGTCTTAGAGAGTCCAAGAATGAATAAGAATTGGTGAGCCCCCCACCAAAGGTGGAAAAGATGTTTTTGTAGAGGGAATGGAAAGAACAAAAATATAGAAGCACTAAATAACATGATGCTTAGAGGGAGATACAACTCATTTTTATGATGTAATGGGATAAAGTGTCAGATTTGGAACCAGCTGTGTTGGATGTGAATCATGACTCCAAAATTTACTCCAAACTGTATTTACTGAGATTCCTTTATCTTTTTGCAACTCAATTTTCTTATCTGCAAACAGGCAATAATAATAACATCTACTTCCCAGGATGATTGTGATGATTAAATGGTATGTGAAGAAACTTTTAATTTTCTTTTTGTTTATATGTATTTTCTAGCTTTGTACAATGGGTATGGATGGATTTTGAAATAATGTAAGGACTAAGTTATCTGTATAAATAAAAAATAATAATAAATAACAAGATGAGCACCAAGTGCACATTTTGACTTTACTCACCACCTGACTTGAAAAGCAGCTTTTTTATCCAATGGGTAATATAATTTAAAAAATTATACCATTAGGTAGATCAACACTGAAAATAAGTAAATTTTTAATCTTTCTCACTAAACACTTCTAATTCCCTCTTCCTGTTCTTATATTTTTCTAACAACATAAAAGAAAGAACATACTTGTATTTCTATACCCCTTATAAATTGAAGTTTACCATTTTCTAGTGGACCAGATAAAATCTCCACACAGTACCTTACAATTCATAGTTATCTGTGACATTTGTTTATATTCATATTGAACTTCCTATTTACAAAATTACAAAAGAATTTTTTTCAATAATAATAATTAATTCCTATGGCATAAACTTTGCAGCTGAGTTACAGAATGAATGAAAATAACAATAATTGATTATTCTTTGCAGATTCTATCTCCGCTTGTGACTTTACTCATTGTAACATTGTCAAGTAAAAATAAGATATGATTAGCTTTTTCCTTACCAGTCATATGTTAAAGCATATGTATTAAAACCTCAAGATAATATAATATCCACACGCTACCAAAAAATAAATGACTTTTCCATTATTACCTGCCATTCAATAACTTCAGTTAAAGTCCTTTAAGCATTTGTTTTTCCTCAGTTCTTCTAGCTTTCTATTTATTAAGCAGTAATAAGAACTCCTTTTTATTTTTAGTAAAGGCACTTCAAGTATTTGATTACCAAATTTTAGGTGAAATGCTAGGAACAATAATAATGACATGTTAAGGTAGTATCAGCAATTCCTTAATTCATCTTAATTCCCTTACTTTAGTTCCTTAACTCCTTAATTCCCTTACTCATCTAATTTCTTTTCTAATCCTCACATCCATTATATTCGTTTTCAGCATTAACATATACATATGTTAATATGTCTGTCCATTCTCTGGTAAGCTTTTATTCAGAAAGCATCTTGATTTGCCAGTAAAGGACGCAAGAATAAGAAGCTACCAAGAAGCTACCATCGTTTTCTGGATACAAGTATTCTAATAAGGAAGATGGACATATTCGAAGCAAAATAGCAAGACAGATAATAAATATTTATTTAAATAAGTAAATAGCAAGACAAATACAAAATAAATACTTCTGGTTCATCAGATATTTATAAGAACCAATTCAGAATAATGGACAACTAAGGCTGGCAGAGTCTGTGAAGAAGTTTAGAGAAGAGAAAACAAAGTTTGGAGCATTCAGGGATCTGTAATTCCTGGCGTGTTGCTGGATCACAGAGCACAAAATGGAGGAAAGTGATAGGAGGTAAGGCTGCAGACAGACAGCATGAAATAAATGCAGAAGTAGTCAGAGAAGCAGAGACTGGCATGGTCTAGGGGGTCTTAACCTAACCCTTGAAAGATTCGTAGTGTATAGATAAGTAAAGGAGTCTTAGTACAGAATCTGGACTAGATTCTAACAGTGATTTTAAAATTTGTATCTTGAGAGAAACTGATCTTATATTTAAACCCTTGGTTATTTAGGCTCTTTACTTGAAGCCCAAAGAATTATACAGTTGAGGAGTGGTACTTAAGAACAAGTTGGCTCTCATCTTCCTCACATTTGTCCGCTGCTAATCACAAGAGTCCTCTGCTCTTGTCCTAATAGTCCATGCAGAGCTTCCAAACCTCACTTATTAATTTCTGCTTTTGCATTGTGGTTTATGCTGCGCCTTTTGCCTGAAACAACCTGCTTATTTTACCTATCCACACACAACCACCCTTGGGGTCAGCTCAATCTCACATATTTTAGATATTTTCCTAAACAATGCTGCCCCACTACTATCTCTCTTTCCTCGAGACTGCAACAATAATATTTACTATCCATATTATTCATGTGCTTTAAATGATGTGATACAATAAATAATTAACTTTTAAAGCCCATGTGTTCACTTTGAGTGCCAACTTTCCTAAATTAATGCTTTCAAGCATATAAAGGGAACAAATATATTTCTAATGAAAGAACAATCAGAAGATGTATATAATCAACAAAAAGGGTTCTTCCTACAACCACTGGCTATGTGTGTCATGTGTTTTCTGGGTTCCTTTGCTGCATCAGGTACTAGACATGTTGAAAGTACAATGATTGAAGCAGATGGTTCTGTTCCACTTATAAATAGATTTTTAAAATGAACACTTTTATTAGGTTCTGCTTAAACAGGATAATATGTACAAACACATTCTCCTCCAGAAGTTTTATACACGTTGCAACAGAATAATGTAATCTGTTAGCTTGGCCACAGAGCCTGCCGTCTTTGGCTGCCCTTTGCAACATACCAAAGGTGTCTTGTTTCTTCCATAAACTTGAATTACTTATGGAAAAACATTATGACAGAATTGGCAGACTTTTTCCTACTGACTTGGGCTTGCAGTTTGGAGATGTTTGCAAACACAGCCATCAACTCTACTTTAAAAGAAGCACCTACAGGGAACATTAGAGAGAGGGTATAAGATATCTTACAGTGTCATGTATTTAACAACACCAACATGTATTTATGGGGTTGAGACCTGGCAACCAGACTGCTGTGTGAGGAAATGAAGTTTGACAATCACAGATGACCCTTTATTGGGAGGACTTCAGAGGTATTATTTTTAACCCTTGAGAAGAGGGGATGCTCTGGGTAACTTGGCTGCAGACCTTCTTGCTACATGAGTGGGATATTAAGCCCTGGAAGCCCAGAGAAGAGAGAAACATACGCCACTCTGAGTCATAGAGCTGATTTCATGGTGTGGTGTTCAGTAAAGGGTGGAGGACCTAATCTTCAGGGAGATTCGCTTTTCCAGTAGGAGATCCAGAGGTCACTCTTCTACCCTGCCTCTTTCATTCTCTAAAGATCGCTCATCTGGCAAGTTTTATATTTAAAGGAGCTGCTCTGGACTTAGCACCAGATGTAAGAACCACATCACAGAAACATGTCTCAAGTGCGGACCACTCCCTTTTTTTTCAAGGATTCTGCTCCAGATCTACATTGCTAACTCTGGCTTATTCTCTCCTGTTTTAGAACAGGAAACATGCTTATTCTTGTGAGCTTGGAAATAGAGAAAAGTGGAATACTTAGCACAATTTTCTAATTTAACATTGTTTTATTTTGTTTTACTTTGCTACTCCATGTGAGTGTTTTTCTCACTGTGATTCTCAGAGCCCCATGTTTCTGTTAAGGTACTTATGAGTTTCCAGGTGAGTAAAGAGCCCACCTGAGGGGTGGCTATCAGGAATAAAATCCCTGAAATTTAGCATTTGTCAATTCCATGGTGTAAAATACTCCCATCGTGGCTAGCTTCAAGCTACAAAAACAAACAAACAAACAAAAAACAAAAAACAATAAAAACACGACCTTACATTGGGAAGAGAAGGCCACGATCTGCTCCTGAGAGCTGGTACGTGCACCTCTAGCACACACTGCTGAAAGCTCTGAGGACTTAATCCCTGATTCAACAAGACTGGTTCTCCTTTATCTGTTTTGTTTATCTGAGGTGTTTCTCTTAAGGTTACAATTTTGCTTTTAAAAACAGTTTACAGCTCAAGTGCTCCTGTAAAAATCACATATATATCTTGCACAAAGGAATAATTGAGGAAAGTATATGTGATCACAACCACCACTTAATTTTCCATATTAAGATGGAGCTATTCTTTAGAACAGGGGTTCTAAACCTTTTTCATTCCACGGACTCCTTTGCCAGTCAGGTGAAAAACCACAGACCATTTACTAAGTCCACACTATACTGTGTATTATTTAATAAATATATCATACCCACACCAACATGTCCCCACAAGAATAACGTTTTTTTTTGTTTAAATTCAAGCTCACAGGCCCCTTGTTTAAAAACCCTGCTTTAGAAACTAGTGTTAGACAAAGGATTCTTAGACCTTACACCAACAGCAAGAGCAGCAAAAGAAAAGATAAATAAATGAGGCCTCATCAAAATTAAAAACTTTTGTGCATCAAAGGACTCCACTAAGAAAGTAAAAACGACAGTCTAAATAATGGGACAAAATATTTGGAAATCTCATATCTGATAAGAGTTTAATTTCCAGAATCTATAAAGAAATCCTATAACTCAACAACAAACAACTCAAACAACAACAACAAAATAGACAGACTTGAATAGCCATTTCTCCAAAGATATACAAATGGCCAAAATGCATGTGAAAAGATGCTGAATGTCATTAGCTATTAGGGAAATGCAAATCAATACCACAAGGAGATACCCCCACTAGAATACTATTGTAAAACAGAAACAGCAAGTATTGGAGAGGATGTGGAGAAACAAGAATATTCATCCTTTGTTGGCACGAATGTAGAATGGGTCAGATGCTGTGGAAAAGAGTTCGGCAGTTTCTCAGAAAGTTAAGTTAAGGCAATCCCAATTCTCAAATTCAGTTCTCAGAAGAACTGAAAGCAGGAACTGGAACAGATATTTGTACACCAATGTTCATAGAAGCATAATTCACAATTACCCAAAGATGGAAGCAGCCGTACTGTCCATCAACCAATGAATGGATAAGCAAAATGTGGCACATACATACAATGGAATATAATGCAGCCACAAAAAGGAATGAGGTTCTGATGCACACGCCAACATAGATTGAACCTTGAGGACCTAATGTTAAGTGAAATAAGCCAGACACAAAAAGACAAATATTGAATGATCTCACTGATATGAAACAATTAGAATCAGTGAATTCATAGAGTCAGAAACTAGAATATAGGTTACCAGAGGTTGGGGAGGGCAGGGAAGGAGGAGTTAAAGCTTAACTGGTACAGAATTTCTATTGGCATTTACAGACAAGTAGTGGTAATGGGTGATGGTAATATTGCACATTTAAATTTAAAATAAAATTTAAAAAATGATAGAGCTCTGAGTAGGTCAACTTCAAATAGCAAGTTATTCTATCTTTAGAGGATGTTATCAGGGAGTCACCTGGAAATTCATTTAATACTTTGCAGATTTATAATGGAATTTGAAGTTTGGTTCAGCTTTCCCCTCTTCTTTCCCTTCTCTTAAATAATCCTACTTCCTATCCCAAATCTCTTAATTTGAAGTACCCTAAAATGAATACATTTTTCACTTCTTTTCCTTGTTTTATACAAAGTCATTAAACATTTTGCTCATCTTCTGCTAAACTATGAATCAAACACAGGTAATGAAAAAAGATATTGTGAATTCTATGAATGTGACTTTGTTGTTGCCACCCATGAATAATTATGAGTTGTAAAATTTAAATGCTTTGACAGATACATAGGAATTCTGATAATCCATACCAAGTTAATTAAAAGGTAATTGTACTATATAAAATGCATATCAATGATTAACCTTTGAACTTCTTAGCCAGAGAACCAAACTGGAGACCTTTCAGTTTTGAACAAGTAAATAGGTTCTTTAAAGTTACAGCAAATCATTTTCATTGTTTTTTAAAAAGTTGACAATAGTATTATTTAAGGTTATAAGAAAATAAAAGTATTTCAAACAATACATTGCAAATAAACTCTAATATTAGCACTGAAGAGGATCAAAATTGATAAAAATTATATGGGATGAATATCTGAAGGAATATTGGCAAAGAGAATTTTAAGACAAGTTCAAAGGAAAAAAGAAAGCTTTTGTTTAAATAAATATGATGTTCATAGATATTCTTTATTTTTTTCCCATAAAGTCTTTCTTCTTTATTTGTTTCTACTCCACTTTATAATTACAATCTATTCCTTGAAATGCACAAATATATATATATATAAAAAAACAACCATACTACTTGGGGCAGTTTGAAGTTTTTTTATGAATCCCCAAAATAAAAGGATTATGGTTTTGTGTGTTTTTTAAAACGAATCCATTCCTGTGGGTGTGGGGCCCTTTGATTTTACTACATCAGTGAGTCATGCGCCAGCTTATGTCTCTGCCCTCTTGCTGGGTCTGATAAAAATGGAGACACAGAGAGAGACACACACACAGAAAGGAAACTGCCATGTTATATTGATCCTGCCATGTGAAAGAGAGGACTGCAGGAGAACCCAGAAGCCCTGAGGACTGAGGGAGGTCCCAGAATGTGCAACCAGCAGAGCACAGAAGCATGGGAAGAGGCCCCGAGGGGCTGGGCCATGGAGCAGTTCAAGGCTGGGAAGACAAACCCTGCCACATGCCTGATAGCCCACAGCTGAACTCAGGAAGAAAGCAGAGTGGCCAAGACTGAGAAAGGACACCCAGCAAGAGACAAGCACTATGCCTGCTTGCCCAGAGCTAAACTCCAGGAGACAGTAGATTCTGGAGGAGAAGGCAGAGACCTCGGCAGAGACCCGCAGTCATCTTCACCACGTGGCAGGCCCAGAATCAACAGTAGCTGGCTTTGGTGAGAAAGCATCTTTGCTGATGCCTTGATTTGGATACTTAACAGCCTTACAATTGTAAGCTTTTACCTCAAATAAATCCCCTTTATAAAGCCAACCTATTTCTGGTACTTTGCATCGGCAGGTCTGTGGCAAACTAGACACTACTCTTAATCAATTATATAACATCTCCTTCCAATTAGTGCACTTAGTTCACTTTACAGAGACAGAAGCTAATCAATATTGTAGAAGGCAGCATTTTTATGGACCAAAGGAAAAAATATATAATTCGAGTCTTAGAAAAATTCCAATTCTAAACTTCCAGTACACTCAGTGTAACCTTTAATATTCTAACATTGCATGACATGGATATATCTGAATGTCTCATAAACAGTAGTTCTAATTCAAGTAATTTCTAATTTCTTGAGCTGCATATAGTTAAGTGATTCTAATCTGTATATATATTTATAATTTATAATTATTTCTTTAAATTATACTTTTACTGCAATTATTTCCTCACATACAATAAGCATTTTTGTTAAGAAATATATAATTTCTAACTATCAATATACATTAAGATTGAAATATCTCCCACTGAAGTATCTCAATTAATTCTCTCATATTTATTCCATCATTAAAACAGATGAAATTCCTCAATATAGGGAAATGTAGTGGAAGTAAACAGTGTTCAGATTCTTACCCTGCCACCTAAAAGATTAAAAAAAGCTTTGGTTTCTTTGGCAATACAATTAAGAAAATATCTCTTCCCAGGCTAAACATAGTTGTTCTGAAATCTGAATGAGATTTTGTTAGCAATAGTTAGTACTTTAAAAAATAGCAGAGCATGTTATAACATATATGACACATTATTAAAGTCTCAAATCTGGGAACTTGTGAGCTGAAAAATTATAATGAGTATACCAGTAGGTCTATGATTGTATTTAATAAATACCAATGGGATATTCATTTCTTGTTAAATTATATTTAATAATAATAACAACAAAAAAAGTTTCCTGGATACTTACAGTTCCAGGGCGAGGATATGGAATTCTGCCCTGATAGGAAATCAGTTGGTGATTGGGCCCTTCTTTGTGAGCAAAAGGCCCATTAAACACAGTCTGTATATCAGATAAATGATAAACACACACCGCTGATCCTTTAAAGACTGAACTATGAAAAGAAAACAGAAAGAGATCCATATTCTTAATTTTAAAAACTTAAACACACTTTAAAAATAGACTTTGAAGTTCTTTACAATAAGTTGATATATTCATTTTGGAAAAGTTGAATGTTATGGTTCATATGGGTAAGGTTGAAAGACTTCTGTTTTGAAATAAGGGATTGATAAATAAGTCATTAAAACATTTAATTTATCCATGGAAGCAGGAGACAATAATAAGTTACAGAAAAATTTATGTTTCTAAGACAATAAGACAAGTTAAAAAGTTTCTAACTGGTTGATCTTTTTAATAATAACCATAAAAGAGGATTTATTACAAAATCTGAATTCAAATTTCAAATCACTATGGATATAAATTATCATAATCTAATTCAAAGAAACCAATCCTATTAACAAAAGAACACCATAGTTGTTTATATTAAGATTATTTAATGTGAGAATATTCTCACAAGTCAAGAATATTAGTTGGAGAAGTTCAAATTGTTATTATTTGTGTATTTTCCCAGTTATTCACAGAAAAAACAGTAGGCCTCAAAAAGATTCATTAAATTACGTTTAGTCAATACAATCTAGAGATGGTTTGAATCCTTACTAAACACTATTGCCAAGGTCAATAAGGCAGGTGAACTGAAATCAACATTTTTCAGATTCACATATTTTCTTTAAAATTAGATGCCTCATTGAAAAGGTACTGCATTCCCATGAAAAGAAATAAAACATGCTTTTAATCAATATCATTAATGGTCAGAAATAGTGATTCTGAATTATTCACTATTAAAGCTAGTGAAATTGAGGAAAAAACTAAGAAAATTTTCTTCTTTGAAACCCACATTTTCTTAAGAATTTGGTCCTTTTGTGTTCAGTCAATTCTTTGTAAGTGGAATCAAGCCCAGTGTCTCCTGTAGAACAGACCTTAAACACATTTTTCAGGACATCATTACGGTCATCTTGAGGGCAAATACCAATATAATATAATCAATATCTCTGACATTTTCTTTTCCTTTGAATAGCTCATTGACTCTTGCAATTATATCATGTTTCTTCCCACTTAGGGAAAAAACTCTAAAACTATTAAGTTGCAGTTTTAGAATTCATTGTCTAATGAAAGGGAACCCTTTCATTGTTCACTGGCCAAATCACAGCTAGAATACTTGCTGTATCCTGAGTTAGCATTCCTAGTGTGAAGTTAATAGACTGATTTATTACAAGAAAAGGGAAGGATATGGTGATTTGTCTTGAAATATATGATCATTCAGAAGACATCCCAGATAATCTAGAAGACATTCAAGATATGATCAAGTGTATGAAATGCTTTCATATGAAGTATGTAAACTGTTAGTTTTGTTAGTTTCTAAGAAATCATCAGTTTAGATTCCTCCAGAAGTAAAAAATTATTTGTAATAAAAATGCCAAAATTTTTATTTGAATGAGTCCTCAAAATATTTCCTTAAAATAATATAGCCTCTATTCCCACATTATAAATCATATTTTCCTTTATTTGAGAAAATAGTGCATAATCATTATGAAAACTGTACAAAACTATTTTGAGAGGATTAGTTCAGCTCAAATATATTTTAGTTATCAGGCAAAAATAAATAAAACTGGTGAGTTACATCCCAAATATTAACTTAAATTGAAAGTTTAATAGAAGAATGCTTTTGTAACAACTACTAGAGTTCAATAAAGCTTATTGTTTAACTCAAAATTATAATTGTTTAATAATTACCTTGATGTTGAGAAAATGCCATATACTAGTGTTGTTCTTGGATTATCAGTTTCCAGAAGAAACACATCCTCTGCAAAAGGAAAAATATCATTCTTGGTGGTGGGAGTAATGTATGGGACCCCTATATAACGATACGCATGTTTGTTTTGTAAGTTCACAAATTTCACTACACAGTTATTGTTTAAGTATGTTCATTTATGCATGATAAATTTCAATTTTAAAAAGTTTTTAAAAAGTATCCAAATTGTAAATATATTTTAAAGAGTTTACCCTAAAGCAATAATTTCAACTCTGGAAAGTATTATTCAGAAAGATATTCCTACAGCATCAATATAATATGGGGGAAAAAAACTAATTGATAGGCACATACTAAAGTAAATTAAATGAAATGTTAAACAGACACCAAAGGGATATTTATGAAGACCATATGTAACCATATGGAAACTTTCCCATGCTGATGCAATATTATTAAGTGGAACATACAATGGTACATAATATGGACTGCAAACATGTAAATTTCAAAACTATACACCAGAATACAACAAAAAGACTGACCCAATTTAAGTGTCTGAAACGTAAACACATTTGCAAATTATTTTGGGAAAACAATGAGAAACTGGGCTATGTAGCAATATGATATTTAGAATATTTTTCTAGAAAAATTGATATAGAAATGATGGTTTCCATGATCAGCAAAAATGCTTGTGAGAAAACCAATTATCAGTGTTTATAACCACCTGTTTTTACCAGCTTGTAATACGTTTTTATTGCTTACCTCATCACCTGCCTCCAAATATGAGGATAACCAGTACTTCACATTTTAATGGATTAAGGTGAAAGGAAAGAAAAGAAATTTCTAAAGGCTATTTAATAAATGTGACACTATAATACATACCAAGTGTTTCTGATTAAGAGAACTTCTCCTGGGTGGAAAGGTATGGCAGTTTGAGATTATTTTATAAATCCCAAAAAGAGAAATATTATGTTTGTAAACTCATCTATTCCTCTGGGTGTGATACCTTTGATTATATTAAATTCAGTTGAGGGGCCTTTGATCAGATTACCTAGGATTGCTCTGAGGACTTTTTTTATTTGACCATGTCACTAAGGTGTGACTTGGATTGAGTCCCTATCCCCTTGGTGGGTCTGAAATAAACAGACACTTACACAGACAGACAGACAGACAGACACAGACACACACACACACACACAGAGGAGAGAGCTCTGTCATTTTGATCTTGGTGCCCGGGGAGAGATGAGCCATTTGCCTGACAGTTCACAACTGACCTTGGGAAGAGGACAGAACAGCTGAGACAGCTATAGAAGGCCCAGAAAGAAAGGAGCCCTATGCCAAGAGAGAGAGAACTGGAAGCCTGGAGGGGAAGGAGAGACCAGGCATAGATCAGGTACCATCTTTCTTCAACACATGGCAACTGACTTTGGTGAGAAAGCAACCTTGTATTGGACTTTTTATGGCCCTGTAACCCCAAATAAATACCCTTTATAAAAGCCACACTGAGAATACCTAGCCCCATGGTCACGAAGCAAAACTAAAACAAGAACATGAGTCTCCTAATTTCTAGTCTGACACTTTTCCATCTAACTCTATTCTGTCCATTAGATGCAATGGTAAAAATATGTAGCTGTATTTTCATACAAACTATCAACTCAGAATAGTCAATATTTTAATATAAATGAAATACACAATCAGATATAAAAGCACAAACATATCATTACCTATATATAATTATACAAGTAAAACACACTCATTCATATAACATGGAGAATTCAATGAACTACATGTTTCAGCAGCACATTCAAGGGCAAAATAGATAAAAACTCTTACTAAAATATATGAACAGATCCAGAAGTGTAGTTCAAATTGGCACTATATTTCTTGAACATATCCATGGAAAATGTATGCTCTTTGATAATTTATTAAAATATATAATCCTTACAAGATTTTTCAATCTCATATCTACATACCTAATTCATCAAAGTATGTTTCCGGGCCATCTTCATCTGTTACTGAGCATACCAGCCTTGCTTTTAAGAATGTGGTCCACTTGTTGACAAGGCTACGGAGTCCACCAGTGTCATTCTGAAACCATTTTGTAAACAAAATTCAGGTGGCATAAATACACACGCAAATGTATTAAATTTTCAACTTGGACTCGTTAGTACTTGGGGATTTGTTATATTGCTGAAGAATGGGATAGTTAACCATCTGTGCATCAATATTTAAGGAGGAATACTTAAGGTATATAGCATCATTTTACAAAATAGCTACAATTATACTATTATTATCTTATAGTATGGTATCAGTTGGAAGTATATCAGTAAATTAATTTAATAAACATGTACCATAAAGCTTTCTAATTTTAATCATGCAAGCTGGAAATATTTATGACATTATGGAGAATATATAACTTAATTTTCCTTTTCTTGATAACTCATTGCCTTCGATATGAACCCAAATTTTTGTATGCAATGAGACCTGCAGATTCTCCTGTGGTTAGGAGAGTAGATTTGTTCTTACACTAATGATTCCCAATAGTTCTATTCTCCCTCCTTCATTTTTCTGTTATCAGTTAATCCTCAGTATTTCTAATCAGATGCTTTAATATACATAGTTCTCTGGTTGGAACAGGGGGAATGAAATTTGAATAATTCTGAAATAGTCTCTGGATAAATTATTTATGAAATGCCCCAAAACTCTTCCCTTTCTTCTAGCTTTGCTGCCTTGTTCCAAATGATTGAGAAGCAGCTGACCTCCCTGATCAGTAAGGTAATATTTAAAGATGCATTATATATATATATATATATTTTTTTTTTTTTTTTAAAGATTTATTTATTTTATTACGTATCTCCCCTCCCCCCCGCTGCGGCGACGCGCCGAGACTGGTCACTGCGCAGGCGCAGCTTTCCCCGCTTGTGGGCGGCTTCCGCTTCCATTCACGGACGGGCTTTCAGTTCGCGGGTGGCTGGTGTGCTCCATTCACGGGCTACCTGCCCTGCCCGTGGTGGCTTTTGCCTGTCCGTGGCAGCTTTTTGCCCTGCCCACGGCGGCTCTGGCCCGCCCATGGCGGCTTGCCACTCTCAAGGCGGTCTGCCCTCTAGGAGAGGTCCCCGGGAACCGAACCCGGGGCCTCCCATGTGGTATGCCGGCGCCCTATCCACTGGGCTATCGAGCCGGCCCAAGATGCATTATTTTAAACAATAAATGCTTCAAGAAATCCCTTTCTAAAAGGATGCTAACAATAAATAAATCAGAACAACCCTGTAAAACTCAGGTATAGATTTTTTTTTTGAGTTGCTATTTCTAATCACTGTTTCTACACAACCAAAGTTATCAGAACCATTTATAATAAGAACTGAATTTTACTAAATTATTCTTAATTTTCACTTTTATAGGCATTCCTCAAGAATTGCCTTTTTCTAAGGTTTTGCTTTATTTTTATTCGTAAAATAGTTTTGTTCCTTTGGTTAATATATTTTTTATCTATTTGTTTTTATTTCGACCCATTAAATGGAAAAGGAAAAAGTCAAAACTGTTTAAAACCACAACCAACTTATTTCCCTGAATTACTTTTACTGAAATAGAATATGTCCATCCATATGGCTGATGTGAATAAACATTATATAAAAATGTCTCGTCTCAATATCTTATCAATTTGTAACAGATGGGGCCGGCTGGATAGCCCAGTGGATAGGGCGTCGGCATACCACATGGGAGGCCCTGGGTTCGGTTCCCGGGGACCTCTCCTAGCGGGCAGACCACCTTGAGAATGGCAAGCCACCATGGGCGGGCCAGAGCCGCCGTGGGCAGGGCAAAAAGCTGCCACGGACAGGGCAAAAGCCGCCACGGGCAGGGCAGGTCGCCCGCGAATGGAGCGCAGCCAGCCACCCACAAACTGAAAGCTGGCCGTGAATGGAAGCAGAAGCCGCCCACAAGCGGGGAAAGCCATGCCTGCGCAGTGAACAGTCTCGGCGCGTCGCTGCAGTGGGGGGAGGGGAGATATGTAATATCTTTAAAAAAAAAAATTTGTAACAGATAATAAAAGCAGGAAGATAAAGCATTGGAAAAAGAAAACATATACATAAGTTGAATTACTTAGTCTTTTTTTCTTTTCAAATTAGAGCAACCTAATACTTACAGGACATATTCTAGCAATCATGGAATGAATCTGCTTTGTGCTCCTGCTATTGTCAGTCAGTTTCTCTTTGAAGAAGAAGTATACCTTAGCATCATTTGGATCAGTGCCATCTGGGATGACATGAGCATCCACAAACATAGGTTCTGGAAAAAAATACAAAGACTATATATATACTCATGATGAAAATCCATCTAATATTCTTCCAACTATACCATAGGAACATGCCTTTTCCATCTTTGGTGTTTATAAGCAAAATTTGTAAAAGCAACGATTGTATTCACTCAACACACCACATCTGGAATGTCACGTACTACAAAGCATAGTATAATATGACAGCTTAAACTATTTTCCTCTGTCTGCAATATATTCTGGAAGTGCAGTAAATACAAACATTCTTTGTGCACTGATGAGTTTTAAAAAAATCAAAAAGTTTTTCTACCAGTTATTTCCCATAGTAGGTGATGGTGGTTTTATTGAAAACAATGTTCATTTTTAAAGCATGGCTTTCAATCTAGTGCATATAAACTCAAATTCACTGATGCAGAATGAGGAGTTGGGAATCCAAGGTCTGAATAACACATTTTCTTAAAAACAGCATTTGAAATGAAGGGGAAATTCTTCCAAGAAAAAAAATTGAGTCTCTTGAAGACATAGAGGATTTCCTTATTTCAAGAACAAAACAACTTTTAGAATGCTCTCTTTCCAGATGTACTGGAGGAATAGTTTGAAGAATTAAATGGACAATCAATGCTTTCTTATGCTGGCCTATCAGTGAACTAAGTTGCTTCGCCATGGTGATTCATGCTTAACTGTGCAATGTTAAGTGAATTGCCAAACTTAGGGTCAGCTAGAAATTCCCCCCAGGGTGAAATGACAAGGATCTTAGTGGTTTCTGCCTCTTCTAAAGTACAGCAACTGATTGAAATCATATAGTAAAGTCAAATGTGACCTTTCTCCATGTGAATTCCATGTGACCCCAAGACTTGCAAACAATTTAACACTGATAATTATAAAGTTTTCACACCTGTGATTTCTATTAAAATAGTAGTCAAATTATGAAAATGTAAAATACCCTAGTTTTATAATTTATAGAACCTAGGCATAAAACCAATAGGAGGGGTTACTGAATACAGCTTATTCATTATATTTAGATGTCATAAAATTAGGATAATTTTTAGATTTAGCATTTTAAAAATATCTAAATAGACTAAACAAATTAAAAACATATTTAATGGCAATACTTTGCAATTAAACAACTGAGAAGATGTGGAGTTTTTTCTTTTAAAGTCATGCTTACGTATTGGTATGTGTGATAAATATTACTGTCATTTTTATTTATTCATATAGCCAATGAAAATTACATAATGATTAATAAAAATATGAGTTGAAATTATGAACTATTGGCAGTTTCAATTATTTATTTATCCTAATATTTTAAGTCATGGAGTATAGAATTATCATTAATCATATCAGGAACTGATGTTTTAATTTTTAACCATTTTTGCCTAGTTTCCATTGTGGTATTAGATAAGTTAATACAAAACATGATACTTAAAAAGATGCATAAAATGTTTTCTTACCACTTAACCATTTGGAATTGTGTTGATCAGTTCTGACTGCATTCCTCTTGGTTAAACTTCGAAAAATAGCAGCATCTGTCCCCATGAAATCTATATACATTCCAGAGAAAAGCTCCTCATCTATGAAAGAGTAAGGAAATGTCAACACAATTTTTTATGTTTTTAAAAAAATATTTTAGATATTAAGGAGAGAGAATTTATTAGTAGATCATCATACGTATCAGGATTTGTAATTGTTAGTTGCTTTCCATTGCCCACTAATTCAATATATTAGCCAAATTTTAGCTTGATCTCATTATTGCCTATATTATTACTACCATGTTTCTTTTAAACCAAACCTCTAAATGATTTTATTCTATGTAGAAATAAAAATTCTTGGTGAATTATGATTGTGAATGTGATTGAAAGGGGAAGTTTTGACTTGTGTATATTACTAGAAGGAAAATTAGAGGACAAAACATGGGACTGTGTAACACAATGAACCCTGTTGTGGACGACTGACTATGGTTACTAGTACCAATATAAGAATGTTCTTTCATGAATTATAATAAATGTATGACACTGTTACAAGGTATTAATAATAGGGTGGTATGTTGGAAAAATACCCCTAATGTAAACTATGGACTATAGTTAACAATAATATTCTTTTATCAGTTGTAACAAAGGTACCACACTAATGCAAGGTGTCAGCAATAGGGGAGTAGATATGGGAACATTCTATTTTTTACATGACTTTTCTGTAAAGCTACAATTTCTCTAAATAAAAAATTACAATAATTTGTTTAAAAAAACATTATGCTAAGTGAAAGAAACCAGACACAAAGCACTACATATTTTACTATTCCATTTATATAAAATGTAAATCTAAATAAATTTATAGAGATGGAATTAGATTAGTAGTTATTTGGGCTGGGGAAGGATAGAGGGATTGCAAGGTAACTGCTAAAGGGTTTGGGGATTTCCTTTTCAGAGTAATGAAAATGTTCTGAAAGTGATAGTGGTGATGAAGGCACAAGTCTGTGATTATACCAAATCACTTTGTACATTTTTATTGCACACTTTGGATGAATTGTATGGTATGTGAATATATCTCAATAAAACTGTTTGAAAAAATTCTTTTTTGAATACTTAATAATACTATATGCCATTGCTTATATAGGGTATATCAGAAATGACAAAAATGGTATATTTTTTAATATTAATTAAGTTTAATTTTTACTGTATTTCAAGGAATTTATTTTAAAAAACACTATAAGAGTCAGAAAATTTAGTTTCAAATTTTGGCAGTCACTAACCAATTGATATTTTTAAAGCAGAGTCATTTAACAGTCCTTAGTCTCAATTTTCTCATCTATAAAATATGGAAATTGGATTATGAGCTCAAAAGTTCTCATCACATATTTAAAATTCTAAGATTTTATTAAATAGCTTAAAATAATTTATTATAATTATTATCATTTTGTAACATTGACCTCTTCTTAAAATTGGGAAAATAATATTAACTAATTCGCCTGCTTCCCACGTGGGAGGTCCCAGGTTCAGTTACCAATGCCTCCTAAAAACAAAAAAACAAACAAACAACAGTAAAACAAATGAAAAAAACTACTCAGGGGAGCCAATGTGGCTCAGTGGTTAAGCGCCGGCTTCCCACATACAAGGTCCTGGATGTCTCAATCCCTGACCCAGGTACCTCAAAAAAAAAAAAGCTTTTGTTTTGATTTTCAGTGTTAAAATATCCCTATTATGATAAATGAAGTACTACTTTTTCAATTGCAATTAAACTTTTAAAAAAACAGAATATAGACAAGACAGAAAACATATTTAAAAATTAAGTTAGCTTTATTGATTATAGATTCAAACATTTAAGTATTTAAATCTCTGTATATATAACATTGGACATTTAGCTTATCTGTTATCACCCACATGAATTTTCATCCTAGTAAGGACAGCTAAGCATTTAATTAGTAGGAAGCAATGTTACCCTTGAGTATAAAACAGTAGCTAAATATCTATTTTAAAAAGAATCAAATTTAACAGGTCCGGTTCACTGAACTGCCAAGCAGCTGTATTTTTTTGATTGATGATGTAGTATTATTCCCCTGGTGACATTCAGATCATGGTCATCTTGGCAGGACTGGAACATTTTGAAGCACTCTGGCTCACTTTTTAGTAATAAGCAACACCAG
>PVKH010009706.1:0-18674 GCA_004027955.1 Chaetophractus vellerosus
TTGGAATACATTCTAAGGAATTGTTTGTGTAGGACATGGGTTAACTTTAGTAGTGCATAATGTAAAAGGTAGAGCTTAGGGATTGATATGGTCAGAATATAATATATAGAAATCAATAAAGCATCTTCTCATCCCTTAGGGAAAGTAAGTATGGCACATTGAAGAAAATTTAAGCCTAGCAGTTTCATTTTTAAAACTAGGGAACTTTTTATCAGATCTGTGATCTCCACACTTATTTGCTCACATACTGCCATCAATGTTTTAACATGTACCCATAAAATATACTTTCACTTATAGTTATATTCATAAATAGCAACATACTAAACATTATGTGATATAAAACATACTCAAAGATAGAAATGTTATGATGTGCTAAAGAGCACATAAAAATTTGGAATAATCATTTTTTTACTAATTATATTTACATTGTTTTGCTTATTAGAAATATCATTAATCATTAGCATTTCTTTGAGAGATCTGTGACTGCCTTTGCTTCATTATCCTTGAAAATTGTTACTTTAAAACTTTGTAATAAAGCAATTTCAGATCAGTTTATTTCCAATCTTAATATTAAAATTTGCCATGGCCAAGAAGACACCTAGTAAGGAGATGTAAATGCAATTGGAAAAGTTGCACCGTTGACTGATTACAAATTGTGAGTCTCATTTTATAAACCTATCCATCATTTATGCGAAGATCTTTGGTTAAATTCAGCTAGTAAATTTCCATCTTCCTTGATGTCTATCAGTTGTTCCTGAGCACCAGTCAGTAGGTGTTGCATTTTCATATTTAAACAAATGGGCTTAAAACCCATTGAAACTATTCTTTTGGAAGATTATTTTACAGTTGGAAAATTCTGTTGTTGGGATTTTAAAGCAGGGAAATATGAGAGAGTTTTAATAGGTGATGTATTTATATATATTTTAAGCACAAATTCAAATAATGATAGAAACATTTCCAAACATTCATCTTTAAAATGCTCTCTACATGGCATATGTTACTTTCTAAAAGCAGTCCCTTTCTTCTGCATTAAAACATCGCTTTTATCGTAATGGGACAGATTAAAATTTTTAGTACCGTCAAAATAGCTATTGAGTAGCATTCCATATACTATTTGCAGCTACTTCACTTCACAGAAAAGGTTGGCACTTATGTCTTTTTGTAGAAGAAAATGCATAACTTATATTTAATTTTGACAGTTCTTTTAAGTACTTTGTCATGAGATTAACAACAGACATCTATATGGAACAAAATATTTTCTTGGACACTCCCCATCATATTGCAAAGTATGAGAAAATTTCTATAAGATAACAGAATAACTCCATTTCATCTAGCACAGAAAAGCAGCCATGTATTGCAGTGTGCTGGAAGCAATTTAACTATTGATGGTGACCCTGTCCACCCCTCCACACTGTGGAACTCCATCCCCTCTATCAGTATGGAACTCGATGACAAAACTTAGATGAAAATGACTATACAAAGTCTCATCTGAATGAGGACAACCAGTCTCAATCTGTATGATAAATAAAATTAATATTTGTTTCTTTCTATCCAGTATGTGTGTGTGCGTGCATGTGTGTGCACACATGTGTGTATATTACATAAAATGGTATTTTGTGCCTTCATCTCAGTGGGGGCATTCTGCTTTCCCACTTTGAAGATCTTAATTGAGATTAATTTCTTCCTTCTTTTTTAATGTGTTAATGAAACTGAATCTGCTCCCAGAAAGTAAAGGCATGTTGAGTCGATCACCCACATCACTAAGGTTCAAGTACATGACTTTTAGCAAATTCACAAGGTACACTGCTCAACAGTTTCTCTTCAGTTAGCTAGTTAAAATAGACACAGATTTGAGGGGTATTTTACTCTGCTTTTTATTTGAGAGGTGACTGTAACATTAGAATTGTGTATGATTAGTATAAGTTGTTAGTTTTTTGTTTTTTTAAATTAGAAAAATTGTGAGATTACAAAACAATCATGCATAATGGGCAGAATTCCCTTATATCACCCCTCCCAACACCTTGCATTGTTGTATATTTGTTATAATTAATGAGAGAATACTCTCATATTTGTACTATTAACCACAGTCCATCTTCCACCACATGGCTCACTGTGTTATACAGTACAATGCCTTGTATACTTATCCAAAGTGTACACTCAGTGGCCCTCAGTTTTATCATGGAGTTGTGCTGTCATTTCCTTAGTACATTTTAGAACGTTTTCCTGGGTCCAATAGAAAAAAATCCCATATCCCACTGTTATTGACCCTTATCATTGATATAGTGTTTTCTTTGACATTGATGCAAGAATATTGCAATATTGCTGTCAACGATAGTCCATAAGTTACATTAATTGTATTTTTCCCATGCCTCACTATATTCTTACCACCTTGTAATAGTGCTGTACATTTGTCCTAGTTCACTGAACATTCTTATATTCATACAATTAACCACAATCTTCATCCCCCACTGAGTTCTTACCATTTTTTAAAAATTGTTTTGTCATAGTTTTATGTGTGTACATGTGTGTTTGTATTAGATTTCTTGGGCTGCTGTAGCAAGTTACCACAAATGGGGAGCCTTAAAACAGCAGAAATTTATTCTCTCCAGCTCTGAAGGCTAGAACTCTGAGATCAAGGTATTGGCAGGCTTGGTTCCTTCTCGATACTCTCAGAGAGAAGCTGCTCCATGCCTCTCTCCTAGCTTCTGGTAACTGCCACCAATGCCTGGCATTCCTTGGCACCTATTCCTCTGTGTGTCTTTTCCCCTTCTCATTATTTCTTATAAAGATAGAAAGTGTCATTGGATTTAGGGCCAACCCAAATCCAGGATGATCTCATCTCAAATTCTTAATTATATCTATAAATACCCCTTTTCCAAATAAGATCACATACATGGGTTCCAGACGGACATATCTCTCAACTTACTATAGTATGTCTGTGTGTGTCTGTGTATGAGTGTGAGAGTGACTGTGTGTGAATGTGTGAGAATGTGCGTGTGACTGCCTGCTTTATATGTCCATTTTTTAAAATCTAAATTACACTTAGGAAAAACCAATAAGACAGATGAGGCAGTATATCATAATGCTTTGTAACCTTCCAGCACAATAAGTTAAATAGGATGGAAACTCTAGGCTGAAGTTTTTTTGTTGTTGTTTGTTTTTCTTATAGTCACTGGCGCTCAGCCATTACTGTTTGAAAGTTTTCCCCCACAGTGCAACACACTATTGTACAGATTTGCGCATAAAGCTCTCCTTATTCTTTATACCCTAGGTTTTTAGGTTTCTGTCCTAAGTGAGAGAGTTTCATGTTAAAGTGAAAAATATGATCATAATGGTAATTATGACTTTCAATAGTAACCTCAGTATTTTCCATCTCAATATCTGAATGGCAGTTACCTCTTGATTTTAAAATATTTACTGGAGTAACCTTTGGTCCCTCCACTGTTTAATTTCCATTTTAAGAAGCCATTTAATAGTAAAATTCTAACGAAGTTGAATCTATATGTGCAATTTCATATGCTGATCCATTCATGGTGGAGATGGCATGGTGATTTACAACCCATTTAGATTTTTGAATGAACAGAAAGACTAATTTCTGCCTCATTAATTTATTCTATGAATTTTCAATTTGACCAATTCTGAATGACTACTCCCATATCAGTTTACTTTTTTTGGTTAATAGGTAACTTTAATTCATATTTATAGTCACTTTTCAGACATGAAAATTTAGGTCATAAAACCTGCCATTATTTATAAACAATGACTATATGGTATTTCAGGAAAAATACCATATTTTTATATTTGTTGATTTTGCTGATGATTCCACAAAATTCAGACATGATCACTTTTTAGTTATTTCTTTTAGTTTATAGCAGAATTTAACAAAAATACTTAGAATTCTCATTTTTTATAACAGAAAACAAAACACTTTCAGTTGCATTTTATCTGAGAAAGTCAGATCATTATTTAAAAATATATATTACCTGTTACAGATTTAAATTTTTTTATTAGTATGTTAAAATTCAATGTGATGTCAATTTAAAAAAATTATATCCCAAAATAATAAGAAAGGAATATTTAAATAGGCATGTAAAAGGAAGTAATTGTTACAGAATAATTGCTATCAAAACATATCTTAACTAGATATCTTGCCTTTATCCTTTTCTTTCCGTTCTGAGTACTATAATTGGGATCATATGATCATTGGACATAAGGAACTTGCATTTGGCCATATCACACTTTACCTGGAAATTAACTAGTCTTGAAATAACTGGCTTGGTCACAAATAGGCATGATAGTATGGCCAAATAATTTTTCAAGTTAAGTTAAATTTAACAGTCTGCCCCAATTTTTCTCCTTCACTCATTTCTAAGCTCCCTAAAATCTATTCCTACCTGCCTTAAAGAATTCAGTAGTTCAATCACTTAATCTTTTTCCTTTTCTTCCTTTTGTGTGCATGTGTGTAAAGGATGACTGAGCACACTGCAGTTACTCAGGAGCTTCATTTCTAGGTGTTCTCTATATATGTTATGCCCTATAATTTAGGGAGTTTAAAATTGTTCTTGTGTTTGTTTTTCACCTGAGTAATTGAATAGTAGTAGCATAGATTTATTTTAAGGAATTAATAGGATTATTAGCTTAAAAGACCAGAAGAAATTCTATTTCTGTAGGTCCTAGTATTGACATGAAGGATAAAGAAGACTATACTAAAAATTAGGGGAGCAGATGTAGCTCAGTGGTTTGAGCGCCTGCTTCCCATGTATGAGGTTCCGGGTTCAATCCCTGGTACCACCCTAAAAAAATTAAAATTTAAATTTAAAAAATTATCTGCCTAGATTTACTATTAGTCATGAGACCTAATGTCTCATTTGATAACTGTTTTCAGGATGCTTCTCTGATATATGGGCGTGGAAAACTAAATCAGTAAATATAGGTTATCACAATATGGTCACGTGAAATATTAGTGAAAAGACATTCTTTCTCTACGGGATTTTGCTGGAACTTTGTATGGCTGCTGATCCTTATTTTACTAGATCCTACGACCTAGTAAAGGCAATGTCTTTTGCCACGGCATTTAATATTTGAATATTTACATTTTATTGCTTAATATATCCTCTTGCTCTGTAAAGAGAAGCAGTCAACTAGTTGATCCTCCAAATGAATAATCACTAAGCCAAGGAAATTGGTTTTGTCTACAAGATAGCAAGATATTTGAATGAGGTAGTAGCTCAGGGGATGTAATTCAAGGTTAGAGTTTGTTGCTCCATTTGAGATACTGTGGTGGGTTGTTGTAGTGATAATGAGTTGGGTTAAGTCCCAAGTAGCACAAGGAATAAAGTTTTGCTTTGCAGAAGCTTGTTTCTCCCTGAATATTTTCACAATGCTCTCAAATACACATGTCAATCCAGTGAAGAAAAATAAAGCAAAGAAAACAAAACAAAACCATATTATCAAATTTTTCATACTTCCCGCTCTGTTTTGGATTTGGGAAATTTTCATGCAGTATTTGGTTCTTTATGCTCTGTAGTTTTTTTCCCTCACAACTTTGACCACATAAACTTTACCTGTACTTTTAGTCTTGTCCTTCCCCAAAATGCATTGATAAGGAAATTAGCCCTTAACTAACCATAAGGCATTTGTGAGAACACTGAATATGTATCAATGGACAAAAAATTTCAAGAGGCAAATTTAGTATTTCCAATGGTCCAGGGGAGGCAGTATTTTCAAGCAAGTTATAACAGATACGTATCAAATAACAGTGTGTGAGGATGAAGGTCTGTTGTATCAGGTGTAATATATATGATATGTATGTGTGTATTTATGAACAGTGAAAAGATGCAAAATATATACTAAACTGTTAATGTTGTATGTGTTGAATCTTATTGAGGTTATTTGGTATGGATCTTTTTCTGTATCTTACCAAAAATGACCATCATAATTAAAGGAAGTAGTATAAAATCAAGCAACCTTAAGAAAGGCTACCCCTTGATGATTAAAAGATTAAGCAAGTTTTTGTTTTGATCTACAGTTGCCATATTGAATGTATGTCTTCAGAGAAGTATTGTGGATCAATTAATGCTTTAAGTCAGTGTAGGTATAATGACTTGCATTTTGCATTGACCCAGAGTGAAGTTGTCTGACTAGTTTTCTCTTCAGTAAGAAATGTTGTTGAAGGCTTGCTGGTTCCACGCTCTTACATGACACCAATCTGCTTATGCTTAGTTTTCAAATGTTTTATGGAAAGATGCATTACAGTTTTCAATTGGGAAATATTCCTTGGCCTATTCTTGGTGTTATTAGAGAAGGTTTCTTGTTTTAACAAATGACAGTGACATTAAGAGCAGTCAACTCAGATGAACCTGTGATCTTAATTACCTTGATTTGTTAGCTTGGAAACAAACTTTTACCATAAAATGGTAGATTCCATAGCTTCCCTGGCATTTTCCAATAAAAAATTTACCATTACCTAATTCTCTATCATTCTGGGAAAAAAAACAGCCCTTCATAATAAAAGACATGATATAAAAGAGAACTTGAAGAAAAGTCACAATTCATTTTTATATTATTTTAAATCATTTATTCATAAGGCTAAGGCATAAATCAAATATGTATCTTTAGAACAAGCTATTTTTAAATTATACACTTAAAACTTTTTCATCATATATTGCTTTTATTTGTATTTAAATCATAGGGTTTATTATTAATAGTTTTCTCTTTGCTGTCCTCATAAACATAATTGCTGGTAGCTTAGCACCATGAGTAACCTAGCAACAAGTCAACTCTCCAGAAAGTAAGAAATGA
This sequence comes from Chaetophractus vellerosus, assembly GCA_004027955.1. NCBI lineage: Eukaryota > Metazoa > Chordata > Mammalia > Cingulata > Chlamyphoridae > Chaetophractus > Chaetophractus vellerosus. The sequence goes on from PVKH010009706.1 coordinate 6,802, forward strand.
ATGGAAATAATTTGTTATCAAAACAGGGTTAAGCTTAAGAATATTGGCCTGTGTATACTATTAAAAATCAAGGTGAAATATAATTTTTGAGAAGTTGCATGACAGATATAGAATTTTCTATTAAATAATATATTGCCAGTAAAATCGTCTCATTCGTTCAGAAAACAAATGAAATCTATTTCAGACTGCATCGCTATTAACCAGGTAACTGAATCCTTGGCAGCCTATTTGTTACAGATTAAATGAGAAGTGTACCTTTGTGTGTTTTTGCCATATGGCAGATGGGTTTACTAGATTGAGTTTCGCAAATAAACCTTCCTGACAGGGATGTGTTGCTCATCTTTTAAATTATTTTAGAATAAATATCTTATTTTATTTTCAAGAGGTCGTGCTTATAGTACCTTTGGAGGGTCTGTTTCTTGGAAATAACACAAAGGTTTCCAACTTGAATTTCTCCTGTCAAAACTTTGAGATATTATCGTTTACTTTTTGTGAAATTAACTTTTATATTTGCTGCTTTTTTCTACTGGGAAATTAACTCTCCTGTGTTGTAGTTGTAAATTAATAAAAGTAGGTGTTACAGGTATTGAGGGAAAGCTGTAATATCATAGAGTCATCATTTATATGAATAGATCCAGAAAGGGATATAACATACACTGGTGAACACCTTCCACTGAATAGCACAGCTGCTATTCTGTGCCAGTGGGAGAGTTACTTAGCCCTTATCAATTTGACAGGTAGTTCACTGAGCTTCAAGAAATCCTAGAGGCCTAGGGAACATTGAGATAAGGACAAACCCCAAGTTTTATATTACCTTAAAAATCTATCCTTAAATGACTGAATCATTGCTCCAATCAGGATTAGGATATGAGCTTAACTCTAGTCTCTTTTTCTCACCATCTTTTCTGAACCTCCTTTCCCCTCGTTTGGGGAGGTGGGCACAAAAATCTTGAGACCCTTAAGGAAAGAGCTATATATACTCAATAACATAGTCGGATTTCATTCATATGTGAAACTTTTGGTCACTTACATGATTTGGATTAAAGTAATTATCTTAAATAATGAAGAAAGCATGTTGATTGTATGAGAAACAGTTACCTACTCTTGAAGGCACCTAGCTACAATGGAATAATCTGACTACATGGAATTTATACTCAAAATGACATCCCAGAATAACATGGTTTCTCTGTGAAGATGCTACTCTTCACAGCTGTAGTTACTGGTCTATTTTTCAGGAAAACGGCATTTTAGTTATGGCAGGAGCACATGTACTGCCCCTTCTGGCACAAATATCTCATCCTTTACCCTGCAAAGTTGAATTCCTGGAGGCCAGAGGCAGATGTATTTGTGATTTTATACAGTATTTACTACACTACCTCATATCTTGTAAGCATTTGCAGGTGTGTTAGAAAGATCCTAACAGCCACTGAAATTCTATTAAAATACCCTAAACTACATAATGTATGTTACAAAGAGATAGAGCACTTAATGTATGTCCTTGTAGAGGAAATAAAGTTTAAAAACCTACGATTGACATAAATTAACTACCAGAAAATTATTGTTAAATTGCAGCATTGACCTAAAAGGAACTGTACTTCTTACTGCAGGTTTGGCTACAGAAGTACGGCTACCTTCCACCAGCTGACCCCAGGATGTCTGTGCTGCGCTCTGCGGAGACCATGCAGTCCGCCCTAGCTGCCATGCAGCAGTTCTATGGCATTAATATGACAGGAAAAGTGGACAGAAATACAATTGAGTAAGTACCGGCACCCACGCTCCTTTCATTTTTGGTACTTGAGCTAAACTAAATGGTCTGAAAAACTTTAAATAAACTCTATCAAACACAGATTGAGTTCTTTGTCTCACAGACTTTTCTTTGGAATTTTACCTATTTTAACTCTCTACTCCACTAAGATTTCGTAAAACACATAAGGTCCAAAGTCAAGTCTATCTACCTGATTTGAGAAACACGTTTTCAAAATAGGAAAGAATATATGAACAGTGAGAGTTAAGGGAGATATAGAGTTGAAGTTATTGGGAGAGGAGAGGCATCCTGGAGAAGGCTTGTTAAGTAGTTGACAGTGAGAGCATATTGTGCCCATCTCTTCGCACATCTCTTAAGTGATGTCACATTAGGAACTTGAAATCGGCCTTAGTGGAAATATCCACACCGTGGATATTGGGAAACTATATAGATTAGGTTGCTCTCTCTCTCTCTCTCTCTCTTTTTTTCCAATTATCTGGCTGTTAATCTTTTACCAGCACCCCCTGTGACAATTCTCTAAGTAAGTTAAATCAAGGAGAGGTTTCCTTATAGTCTTCTTATTTCAAAAAAGGCCTAATTTTTACTGCCAGGTAATAGTCATTATTTTATTGGTTAACTGATCAATTATTCATTCATTTACTTATCTAGGCAGTAACTCTTTACTGAGAACTTAATCTATGAAAGAGGCATATGTAAATTCTTAATACATAGTTTCTTCTTGCAAGGAATTTAGAATTAACTGCATAGGTAGACATAATCACTAATTATTTTAGCACAGGCACACAGTAAGTTCCATAATATGAAACAACATTTTTTGTATTTTATAGTTCTTGATACTCACAAAATGACTTTATTTCTGTTATTTAATTTGCTCCTCATACAGCAACCTTCCATGATAGATAAAAGATGGATTTTTTTCTCTCTCCTTTTCAAATAAAGAATAAAAGTGAAAGGCTAAGTGAAATCCAGAGTTATTTGCAGGTTCTAGATCTTTGGTTGAAGGATATTTCAGCTGTACCATGCTGTTTACCTAGAGAAACAACAAATTTATTTTTCTTTTTCAATGTTAAATACTTGAAATATCTGCACTCAGATACATTTAATTCTAATATAATAATTTTATATATAATCTAAAATTATATTTTCCTTCTGTTGCTTAAAGCATGGTGTTAGTCATACTACTTCCATTTCATTGAGAGCAAAAAAGCACATAAAAAGTGTTAGAAGATTAAACTTCAAAGCAGCTTGAAAAATAAATTACCTCCCCTACACTTTTAAGATATACAAATATTAAGTTTGATCTACTTCTGAGAAAACAAAATGAAGAATTAACATAATTCATTCTGTAAAAATTAGAAATGTATTATTAATATTGGGAGTAAAATTTTGATACTTTTGAACTGTTGACCTCTAATCATTGTAATTCTCTCTTAATAGTATAATAGTAAACTTTTTAAAAAGTTTTAATATATCTTTTGTCATAAGTGAATACAGTTTTAAATTAATAAGCAGAAACACCACCAAGTCCTGCATTTTATTGCTGTTTATAATATAGAATTTCCTTTAAATTGTACTCATCATCTCAACATTTTACAAAATGTTCTGGTCAGCATTCTTGTTCCCTTATGGAGAATTGTTGTTTTCTGATTCACTTTCTTGGAAAAGAGCACTTTTTTAATACAAATAAATTGAGGACTTGGGAAACAAGTTACTTTAAATAGTTTGAATATCTAATTTGACTACTGCAAGAATAATAAGGAAGCATTTGATACTTATTACTGGATATTAAAATTAAGAAAGTAGATTCCTGTTGAAGGTGCCATCTATGTTTTTCCCCCCACTTTTGAGTGCTCTTTCTAGTCACTGGAAAGACTCAAGATGATTAGGTTTGATTGCCTGTTATATCTGGAGAGAGGTCTTTTCTAGAAGAGAATGGAAGACTAATGTGTGCAGGATTCAATTCAATCTCTTCATGTGAGTCTGAGCTGCTGGTAGTTGTTCTCTGGTACAGAAGATAATAAAAAAACAGAAAAGCAGAGAAAGACACAGGTCTTTTTCTGACATCCGATCTGGAAGTTAGATTCTGTGCATAGATTGCACACTAGGGGAAATGATGGCATCAGTGAGTAGGAATTAAAGTAGCATTTCTGTGAATTATAAAGTTATAGAGATAGACAGACCTTAATCTAAAACCAAGGGTTTTTGGTTTTATTTTCTTTTTACCAAATCTTGTTCTCCTTGAATATTTGGGAATTGGAAAGGTACATTTTCCTTTGAAAAGTATTATACCTGACAGTGATTTCTAGTTGAACCTACCAAAGCCTTATTAAACCCTCATCATCCTCTGCTCCTAGCTTACCATTCCTCCTTGGTCCCCTGTGTCTGCTTTGGGACTTTGCCACCATTGTCCCTCAAACTAGGAACCCTGTGACTTCATTTGCCTCCCATCTAATTTTTGCACTGATGTATCCTGAGGCTTGAGGTGTTACTGCTCAGGGTAGTCACCGCAAATACTGTACTGTTTTTGGAAGTATAATCCCATAATCATGCTGTTAAAGCAGTTGTCTGTGCTTTTGTAATTTCAAATGGATGTATGATAATAACCTATGCTCAGACTGCACCCTTATTAATAAACATTGTCAAATTATAAGGTATGAAAATGTATCTAAACTTTATTACATAAAATATGGGCTACAGTTATAGACTTAAAATTATTTTAATATTAGAATAATGCTATGGCCCATTTTCAGATGCTCTAAACTTCCATTTTATTTTATTTATTTATTTATTTATTATTTATTTATTTTTTATTTTATTTTTTCCATCTTATTTTAGACTCTTGTCTAATAGTCCAATCTTGTTTTTAAATTAAATAATTATACCCTCCTTTGGCAGATAGACATTTGGTGCATTTAATTTGTAATTCTTGGGTAATTAAAAGTAATGATGCCAATTTGTGGTAATCCCTATATTATGTTGATGAAACTCATTATTCTCAAGCAACAAATTTAGGTATTTCCTTAATTGGCATATTATTGCCTTTATGTAATTAGCATTGGTGTTGGTGAGTTAGTAATACATACTAATTTCCCCAAAGAAAATGAATTCAATATCACATGTTGCAATTGTTCTTTTAAATTTTGTTTTGGTTGGGTAACATTTGTAAGCTAACTCATTTAAATTCCTTAGTGGAACAAGAAATTATGGAAATTTATATTATGCATAAAAAAGGGTATATTTAGAAAGGAAAAGGAGAGAAATAGCAAGGTGATAATGGAAGTGAGTCTGTGATATGTTTTCATAATATTAAACTTAAAATGGTCTATTTTTAAAAGTTCATCTTTTTTTGTGTACAGTGGTTTGCACTGAAACATGTTTGATATTACTTTTAATATGGCAAACCATTCTTTTTCTCTTTTCCATTTCTCTTTTAACTTTATTTCCTTCATACTACTTTATTTTCCTTTTCCTCGTCCTTTATTTAGAGTATGACAAGAATACTGGCTAGCCCCAATACTGGCACTCAGAATTAGAGATTACTAATCTTTTGCCCATAATTTCATTTGTTAGCTTTGACTATTTGAAAGTCACATGGTAATTTCCTTTCAATAACTAAAACATCCGTGTTTCAGGTATCCCAGAAGGAGGAAATGGGGATAGTAAAAGACTTGATGGAATCAGGAATAATTTGGTCATATAATTTGTCTTGGATATTGGAGGGCACCAGAATTTTTGGCCTGTTTATTGCTTTTTGTCTTAATCACTTTTTCCAACTTTGGAGATATTTAAAATGGGAACCTTTCAACGGTGAATATTAAAACTGAGAAATAGATATAGAGGTGGATGGAAGACATAAGAAGTATTTGAGGTACAAAATATTGGGAAAATATGAAAATGCCATTTTTCCAATTCACCTAGTATTACCTTGATACTACAGGAACCTGGCTAATCAGGTTTTAGTGATTTAACTGATTTAAGAATATCAAAGTACACTATTTCAAATTAACTTGCTCTCCTGAAGCATACTTAACTTTAACTGAAAAAAGACATTGACAAATATAATAAACTATGTAAGTAATACTGATTAATTTATTCAAACCATGCCCAGGAATTTAACTTAATTAAAATTAGCTTAGGGCTAATAACTAAGTTGCTTTTTTTGAAGAGTTATAATGAAACTGTAGTAGTATTTGAACTCATAGTTTGAGAACTGAAATATTTATTTATATAAATCAAGAATCTCAAGCCTTTTGCCTCAAATTACCAATATGTTTAACAATTTTTATTTCTCTGTCGAAATCAGGTTGAATCTCTCCATTTTCTACTTCATTTTAAATATTTTAAAAATGGCTCTTCAATAATTAAAAATTCCTTCTTTATTTCTGAATATGCCAAAGGTCCTCAAACCCTATAATCATGTAAACGGATCAGTCCTCATTTTGTTAGCCACAGAAGGATGGTAGATATCAAAATGAGCAGGTGGTTTGGACTAGCATTCTGAAAGGTGAAAGGTGAAACCATAAATAAGAGCTAACACTAATTGAACTTTTTATTCACATTGTAGATCATGGTGACCTAATACATTTTTCTCTATGCTCAAGTTTTTAAGTACTTTGTGCAGTTTCAGCCTTTTTTTTTTTTTCATTTTAAAAACAATCTGTGGAAGTATATCATTCTTATATGAACATACATAAACAATAAATGCATAGTAAAAGTTGTGAACTTACAAAACAAATATGCACAACATCATACAGGGCGCCCATACATCACCCCACCACAAACACCTTGCATTGTTTTGAAACATTTGTAAAAATTATGAAAAAGCATTGTCAAAATATTACTACTAACTACAGTCTGTATCTTATGGTACACACTCTTATTATTTTTTTGTTCATAAACCATATAATTTATCTAAAGTGTACAACCAATGGAATTTTGATATAATCACTGAGTTGTGCATTCATCACTTCAATCAATATTAGAGTACTTTCATTACTCTAAAAAAAGAGAACAGCAAAAAACAAACCACTATCATACCCATGTGTTAGCACTACTAATTACAAATTCTATGATGTGCTTTCACCATTTCTATTCATATCCAAACATTTACAAACAACTGTTTGCCAATTCTGCACAGATTAAACCTCAGCTTTCCATTCTCTTACCGCATGCTATTCTCTGGTGACTTATATTCTACCTATTAATTCAATGAGTTTGCTCATTATATTTAGTTCATAATAACAAAGTCATACAATATTTGTCCTTTTGTGCTTTACTTGCTTCACTCAACACAGTTGGTTCATTCACATTGTCATATGCTTTACTGTTTCATTTCTTCTTACAGCTGGATAATATTCCGTCATGTGTATATACCACAGTTTGTTTATTCATTCATCCACTTATCAATTGATGGACACCTGTGTTGTTTCCAACTTTTGGCAATTGTGAATAATGTCACTATGATTATTGGTATGCAGACGTCTGTTCTTATCACTGCTCTCAGTTCTTCTGGGTGTATACCTAGTAGCTGTATTGCTGGATCCCTTGGTAGATCTATATCTCACTTCCTTAGGAACTGCCAAAGAGACTTCCATAGTGGCTATACCATTCTACAGTCCCACCAACAGGGAATAAGCATTCCTGTCTCTCCACATGCTCTCCAACACGTGTAGTTTTCTATTTTGTTAATATTGGCCATTCTAGTAGTGATGAAATATCTTTCTCTGTCTTTGATTTGCATTTCCCTAATAGCCAGTGATGTTGAACATTTGTTCATGTGTTGTTGTTGTTGTTGTTGTTTTCGCTCTTTGTATTTCTTCTTTAGAAATAAGTCTGCTCAGGTCTTTTGCCTATTTTTTAATCAGGTCATTTGTCTTTTTATTGTTGAGTTGTAGGATCTTGTTATATATCATGGATATTAGACCCTTTTCAGATGTGTGATTTCCAAATATTTTCTCCCATTCAGTATGCTGCCTTTTTTATCCTCTTCACAAAGTCCTTTAGGTGCAGAAGTGTTTAATTTTGAAGTAGTTCCATTTATATATTTTTTATTTTGTTGCTCATGCTTTGGGTGTAAGGTATAAGAGACCCCCACCAAGTACAAGGTCTTGTAGATGTTTCCCTATGTTAATTTCTAGGGGTTTTATGGTCCTGGTTTTTATGTTTAGGTCTTTGATCCATTTTGACTTGATTCTTGCATAGGGAGTGAGATAGGGGTCCTCTTTCCTTCTTTTGGTTATGGATATCCAGTTCTCCCACCACCATTTGTTGAAGAGATTCTTCTGTCCCAGAAAAGTGGATTTGTAGGTTTATCAAAAATCAGTTGACCATAGAGGTGAGGGTCTATTTCATAACTCTCAATTCAATTTCACTGATCAATAAGTCTATCTTTATGCCAATGTCATGTTGTTTTGACCACTGTAGCTTTATAATACACCTCAAGGTCAGGAAACATGGGTCCTCCAACTTCACTCTTCCTTTTTAGGATGCTTTTGGCTATTCATGACCCCATTCCCTTCCAAATAAATTTGGTAATTGACTTTTCTATTTCTGTAAAGTAGGCAATTACCTGTCACTGGTATTGAATTGAATCTATAAATCAATTTGGGTAGAATTGACCTCTTCATGATGTTCCATGAATGCAAAATGTCTTTTCATTTGTTTAGGTCTTCTATGATCTCTTGTAGCAGTGTTTTGTAGCTTAATGAAGACAGATCCTTTAGATTCCTGGTTAAATTAATTACTAGATATTTGAGACTTTTTGTTGCTATTGTAAATGACATTTTTTTCTTGATTTCCTCCTCAGCTTGCTCATTATTAGTGTATAGAAATGCTACTGATTTTTGCATGTTGATTTGTATCCTGCCACATTGCTGAATTCACTAATTAGCTCTATTAGCTTTGTTGTAGATATTTTGGGATTTTCTAAATAAGGATCATGTCATCTGTGAATAGTAATAGTTTTCCTCCCTCTTTTCCTATTTATTTCCTTTTATTTCTTTTTCTTGCGTAATTGCTCTAGCTAGAACTTCTAGCACAATATTGAATAATGGGTATTTTTGTCTTGTTCCTGATTTTAGAGGAAAAGCTTTCTACTCCTTATTGAGTATGATGTTGGCTGTGGGATTTTCATATATGCCCCTTATTATGTTAAGGAACTTTCCTTCTATACGTATCTTTTGAAGTGTTTTTATCAAGAAAGGATGGTGGATTTTGCCAAATGCCTTTTCTGCATCAACGAAGAAGGTTTTTTTCCCTTTGACTTGTTAATGTTGAATAACATGTAGGTCCATGCAGGAAGTTGCCAATTGATAAGACACAAAATGTATTTTGGGGAGTCATTTGTTTCTCTTGGCAAAATAGGTATATATATATTCAGGGCCACGGTGTGGTAAAATTCCAATTCCAAATGGCCTCATTCCCATGGTATTCTATTTAAGTGTTGCCTTCCTGGAGTATCAGTCAAAGAAACCATGTACATCGATTACAACCTGCTGGATTTGTGTGGTGGCCCTATGTGCATGCTATGAATGCCCAGTCATTTGTTGAAAAAAACAAATTTTCTTGAAGCTAATGGACACTGATTGTTTCATATACGGTGACTCTTAGCATTACTACAAAGTTGACTAGAGGTTCTAAGTGTTTCACATTATTTAACTCACTTATTCCTCACAATAACTCAATAAAAGAAGTAATATATAAATGAATAAATCCTTAAAAAAATGTATAGGGGAGGAAGATACGGACTATGGTTAGTAGTAATACTTTGACGATGCTCTTTCATGATTTGTTAACAAATGTTTCACAACAATGCAGGATGTTTGGGGGGGTGGTGGCAGTGATGTGTGGGAGCCCTGTATGATGTTATACATGTTTGTTTTGTAAGTTCACAATGTTTACTGAACACTTATAGTTTATGTTCATGTATGAATGATATACTTGAATAAATTGTTTAAAAAAAGAGGGAATATAATCATCTCCTTTTCATAGATGAGGAAATTGAGGCATAGAAAGAAAAAGTAACCTGCCTAATGTCACTGGGCTAGTAAATAGTTTGAGCAGCATGGAAACCCTGGCCGTCTGACTCTGGATCCCTGCTTTCAACTGCCACAACATAACTCCTCTTAAAAACATTGATTTTAGATTTTTTTTTCTTTTTAAGTTTAGTTAATTCACATGAAGACCTTAATGATCTGCTCAACTAATTAAAAAATATATGGGTTTCTTAAAGAATTAAACCAATACTGAACATCAGTATATTTATAAAAATCAAGGTTTTGCCATTATTTGTATATTGGTAATTACAGAATGCCTTTCTCACAGATCAATACTTTCCCACCGTCTATTTACCATGTCTTTGTTTGCTTTGGAATGTCAACTTATAATTCCTAGCAAATGATTCAGCGAAGAAGTCTGCATTAACACATATGAACTGTGTGTGTTGTGTTGAAATATTGAAAAGTCAGTAAGTTACAGTAAGGCCATTTTCCCCAAAAAAGTACTTCCTGAAAACAGTACGTTATTGGAAGGTTAAAAGAGAGTTGGTGGCTGTATTTTGTGTAGATGCCAGTTGCTAACAATAACAACAAAAATGTTTGAGTACTTGTGTGTGTGTGTGTCCATTATTTCCTGCTTCCTTCATACAATGTAATTGTTACCTTAAGTGAGACAATCATTTTTCACTTATATATGGAGAGTTTTAAGTTTTGTGTACAGATGTATATATGCTTTGTCAAATTGATATATGATTCCAACTAACATTTTGTTGCCCAGTAAATTCATGTTGATCTCATGACAACTAGAAATGAGTCTCATTGCCAGACTTTACCTGAATTAAAACATTAACATGATAATTTAAAAATTAGTGTTAGCAATACTAATAACTTTTTCTTCATTGAGAACATTAAAAATTTATGAGAAAAAATCTCACTGCTTATGAAATTGAGTTATTCTAAATGTTTAGATACATGCAAAAGTATTAAAACCTATTTAGTTTAAATACTGTGTGTCTTTCAGTGTTATAATGTGTTTTGTTCATATATTTGGGGTTTTATATATTTTAGTTAGATAGTATATGCTAGTGTCACTCTCCCAGATTATTTGGATATAGATATTAGGGAAGTTAAAGATAGAGTGTTTTTAATTAGATCAACTCTTATTAAGGGTTCTGAACCTTTGCATTAATCACTAGTTGATATCAGATTATACCTTTTCTTATGTTTATTTATTACACCTAAGTGATTTACTTCATGACTTAGTTTTATGGAAAAGTATCCACATAGTGTCCATGTAATAAGCATTTGTCCAAGGCACTGAGCTGTGAAAATTACAAAGTCTTCAAGGAACATATAGGATAATAGGTGACATTTGTATATGCAAAGAGACCTGCAAACTTAGTTCATTTGCTTCATGTTCCTTGTTAGAGACTTCACTGGGCATTGGCTCCATTGTGTGCTCTCTGCCCTCACTCACCAGTGAAAGATGAGACAAACACATACAAATCAGAATACACAACACAATATGTTCTGCTTTAGGATGATAAACTGTACATGTGAGAGTTGAATCTTAAAGGATGGTGGGGGGGGGGGTTCTAAAGGTGAACAAGGAGGCAGAGGTATTCCAGACAGGTTACTGAATTCAAAGGCAAAGAGAGGTTTGATTCTTCAGAAACCTGGGTGGGTCTTGGGAAACGGAGGGGCACCCTTGCCAAGTAGGCCTGAATCAGAGTTTTCATATTTAGAGTATGCAGAGAGCACATCTGTGCTTTCTGAATATTTATCTTTAGGAGTGAGAAGGAAGGCTGTGGTGAGAGTGGGAGAGATTTTGGTGGTGGAAGAAATTACACTGTGATTGACTGTATGTGGGGAGAAAGGAGTAGAGAATGATACCTGAATTTCTAATTTGGGCATTAGAAGGATGTTAAAACTTTCAGCCGAGATAAAGCATCACAGGAACTGATGCAGGTTGAGGTAGGAAAATCATGATTTTGTGTTAATTATATATAATATTAGAGACAATGACAGGATATATAGGTGGAAATTGTTTTGTATTATTGTATTATATTGTATTTTTATCATGCGTATATTACCTATAGAATGGAAGCTCAACC